>SNQJ01S0014632.1:24408-46982 GCA_010110895.2 Picea sitchensis
GATGCGCTAGGCTAGGGTGCACTAATCTATCCAGAAATTAGGTCAATTCCTTCACTTAAGGTGCCTCAACGAGAGGATTAGGTTTTCTGCAACTGCACCTGCTAGTAACCCTAGTGACAGTGCTATGGTGACTGCTCCTGCTAGAAACCCTAGCGACAGTTCTTCAACGAGCTTAATATCCTTACGGATATGTTTCCTTCCAACGGTTGGATTGAATGAAGGAGGTGTGGGCACATACCTTGTTAGAATATAATGAATGTGCTCATTTTACCATTGACAATATCTCTATTGTCACCCAACCATAGGCCGAAGCCACCCTTTGAGCACCTTAACCTTGACAGAGAATCACTCCGGAAGAAAACCCTAGGCTAGATAGCCAAACAAAGGGTAGCTCTCCTTTCCCCAAGGATATCACACTAACAAGAGATGATCAGATATTCCAAACCCTAACCAAGAGATAGTCCAAGCCAAACGTGATCTGCTAGCTGCAACAGTTGCAATGGCATCTCTCCTCCAAACCTGTGCACAAAACTAGGCACTGCAGTGCGCACAAGTGTTGCTCTACAATTCTGAGACTGCCTGCCAGAATGAAGACTGGCCTCCTGTATTTATAGTAATTTTGGCTAACTGCCTGGGCCAACTTCTTATTCTGGGTATTTGTCTATTCAGTATATATTATTTCTTCTGGCTGACTTCTTCTCTTGGAGGCTAATAACCTAATACAAGTTATCTTCTTGAGCCGACATGTCTTCTAGGGTTATTAGCCAACTCATTGGGGTTTCTTCTTGCTTCCCGGAGTATTCTATTCTCGTCAGGTTTACAAGTGGAGGTAAATACCTCCCGCAGCTACCATAATATCAACAATAAATCCATATGAACTAATTGGAGTGGTTTCTCTATTGAAGTAGAGTTCTTGGATTTAAACTGTGTCCTGGTTAGCTTTCCTACTTGGCAGGGTTTACACACAGAATCTTGTGGCTTTGATATTCTTGGAAGATCTTTTACTGCCTCAATATTTTTGAGCTTGATTAAGTGGTCAAAGTTTAGATTTCCAAGTCTCCTATGCCATAACCATCTCTCATCATGTTTTCTTAGATGACACTCTTCTCTATCTCCTTTCAGCACATATACATTATTATCTATCCTTATGCCTTTAGCCACCACTTGTCCTGAGTTTATAGACTTTATCTTACAATCTTTGGAAGTGAACAACACTTCACATCCTCTGTCACACATTTGAATTACACTGAGAAAATTGTGTTTCAGCCCATCTACAAGCAGGACATCCTGGGCTTTTCCTTTGACATTACTTAAACTCACCATCCCTTTACCCTTGATTTTACCTGGTTCATAATTTCCAAAGGTCACATTTCCTGTTTTGCCTTTACTTATAAACAAAAACTTATCCTTGTCTCCAATCATGTGCTTGGAACATCCAATGTTTATATACCAGGGGTCTTTTTGTTTTTGAGCTGAAAGTACTAGACCACAATTTTCACTATCTTTCTTTTTCCATGTGCTGGCATTTTTAGCTAAGGGTTTTATCTTTGTATATGTTTTGTAATTATTCATATCAAAGTTTGCATCTTTGTGGCCGAAGTTATGACAATTATAGCATTCGAACTCATTGTTCAATAGATCAAAGTGATTGGTACAATTTTGTCTACTCATTGGTTGTTTAGTTCTATGTTGCAAAGATTGTTTATTTCTTTATCTCCTCAGTTGCATGTCTCTAAGCTTAATTTGACAATTTGCAATCTTATGACCAAAATTAGAGCAAAAAAAACAGTAACCATGGAAGAAATTTTGGTACTTAAAGGATGGCCTTCTTCTTGGTATTTGTTTCTCCATCTTCTGATATCTTTGTTTTTTATCAGGGATCATATTATCTTTATTAGCATTTGGTGACAGAGTACTCACATGGTCTGATTGTCTGTTGACTTGGAACTTGATCATCTTTACTGGCTCTTTACTTTCTGTCTATTTGTTGCTTGAACCACTTACATAACCTAAACCAGTCTTCAAAAAAGGAGATCTCTATTTGCTCAGAATGTCATTTAGTTTTGCTGAGGCTTTAATGATTGGAAGATTTTGGAGATACAATGCTTTAAACTTCTCCATCTCTTTTCTGGTTTTTACTACCTCTTCTTCCAAGGCCTTATTTTCTGATAATTGTTGTTTCAGAATGTCCTCTATTTTCTTCACCTCTTCTAACTCCACTTTTATCAGGGCAAAGTCTTCATCAGGTTTTTTACCATTCTTTCAAATTGCATCAACAATTGTTTTTGTTTTTTCTTCTTAAGTCTGAGTCTGCCACTCTCTTCTAAAGCACTGATTAGTTCACCTTCCATATCAACCAAAGATTCATCATCATTAACATCACTTCCTGTGTCTTTATTATCATAATCCTCTTTGGCCATGAGCATAAAGTCATTAACCTTATCTTTACAGAAAAGAGTCACTATCTGTGTCTTCTGAAGAGTCATCATTGTTTACACATAAACGTTTTTTTTTACCAAATCTTGTGGGTTTGTACTTCTTTTCACCTTCATAATTCTGATCCTGCTTCTTGTGTGGACACTTAGATGCAAAGTGACCTATATTTCCACAGTTAAAACACTTGAAGGGAAACTTGCCTTGATACTTTCCTGATCCTTTCTTTAGTCTTCTCACAAATTTTGCTTCAATTTCATCAGGCTCAGATTCCTCAATCTTATCTGATTTAAAAGATGCTTCTCTAGTGGTGGATTTATCTTTACCTATCCTCATTTCATATGCAGTCAATGTTCCTAGAAGTTGATCAAAATCCAAATCTTTTAGATCATTAAGTTATTCTATAGCAGAGACCTTTGGGTTGAACCTATCTGACAGAGATCTCAAAATTTTTTGAACTAAAGAGGCTTTCTCATTTTTTTCACCGAGTGCTTTCATTGCATTTACTAGTTCTTCAACTCTCAGAAAGTATTTCCCAACAATTTCATCTTATTTCATTTGTAGTTGTTCAAAATGTACTCTGTAGGTTTGAAGCTTGGCATCCTTTACCTTCTCATTACCTTCATAACTGCTAATGAGTTTGTCCCACATGTCTTTGGTAGATTCTAAGTTCATAACTTTTACAAATTCTGCTTCTGCAAGCCCACTCAAAATAACACTTGTAGCCTTAGCGTTGAAGCTTAATTCTAGCTTGTCATCCTTATTATCTAGTACAACTGGTTTTACATAACCAGTCTCTACCACATCCCAAACATTTGCACCTAAATCCATTATGTAGGTTCTCATCCTAACTTTCCAGAAGGCAAAGTTTGTTCCATTAAATAGGGGGGCCTTATTGGTTGAAGTTCCTTCATGGCTTGACATGTTTAAGCTTACTGATCTACCTTTAGATAAAAGGAACCGACTCTGATACCAATTGTTGGACAACTGACAGGGGGGGTCAATTGTTATTGTGCTTAAACAATTATGTCCATTTTAAACTCTTTACAGAACACTCAGTGATGATCACAATAATGCAGGGAAGTAAGCAATAGACATCAATCACACACATGAAATATACAGAGACATATATTTCCTAAGGAAACCCATAAAGGGAAAAACCTCTTCTTCTTGATATGATAAGTAATCTTTATTTTTTGTACATTATCATTCTTATGAGCTCCAACTCCTCTTGAGGCTACAACCTCTGTTTTACAAGCAACAACTTGTTGAGAGCACCAACTCTTTGGTTTCTCTAGCACCCATTAGAAGGAAGCACCAACTCCCTAAGTGTTCCAACACCAACTAGATGGAAGCACCAACTTCCAATCACACAGGCACCAACCTGTATAACATAGAACAATAGTTCTCCCTTGCACCACCCTACCACCCTGAGTTTTCTAGCTGCAAGCAGATGGAAGCTACAACTCCCTGTATTCAAGCACCCACTTGAAACTCTGAGGACAACAGTCCTCCCTAGCACCACCCTACCACCCTGAAATATAAATATTTTTGTACTTAATTTTATTATAGCGATACAATATTTATCAATGGCTTACCAGTCTCATCATTGTTCTGCTACCCTGCTCTTCTCTGCCTGCATCAGTTTCTTCCTGCACTCCCCCTTTGCGCTTTCTGTTCTTTTTCATTTTATCATATGTGCCCATCTACATTCTATGCGCTATGCCTCTGCATGCTCTTCGCTTCCTCACTGTTCTGCTCTACAGGTTGTTCAATACATCTCGTCCTCCCCACTGCATAGATGACTAAAGAATATTTTTCACACTTCTCTATTCTGCATCTTTTTCTCATGTCAATTCCTCTGCCTGATCATCATAGCAACTCTTCGTCATCTTTGGTGGTTATCCTCAGTGTGTTCATCATCAATGGGCGTTATCTTGAGATTTCTTAGCTTCTCTGGAAGTCGAAACTCTTCATCTTCTCTGTTTGTTACAACCAACCAATTATGGCTTCTTTGGCTTCTAAGCCCCTTCCTTCATGTGATCATTGGCGGTGACCATACACCTAGGCTTAACGAGCGCTTATCAATTCAATGATCACGATTCAATATATGAAATGGATGACTGTCGTAACTTTGACATTTCTCCCTTCAGAACTTTTGGGTTTAAAACCTTTCAAAACTTTAGAATTAGAATTCTTGAACAGATCAGACGATTTATGTTTATTTTGCGGAAACAGATCAATCGTTAGATTTGATTCTTACAAGGCTTAATCTGACGACCAGGACTTAATCAACCATTGATATGGATGGCCACCTTTTACTCTGGGTCTTTGGCTATTATATTTACGTTATCCATCCACTGTATCTTGATCAATGGTTGAGAGTGCACCTGACATCAGATCGACAATCGAGATCTCCTTCGGGTCTCCGGACTTCGGATATTTCAACTTACACTATCCTTCCACTGGAGTAGATCGATGGATGAGAATGCTCCCGAAGTGATATTTCAGATCGGACGTCTCATGTCCACTTCGAGACTTCGACATTCATGACTTCAGGGATTTTGTCATTTGCTAGTGGTGAAACGCCCGAAGTAATTCTTTCGGAGTGACATAACTTATTGGCGTCACATGTTGACATGGCACGAGCCAGTTTCCTCTTGACACACGTCATCATCTGATTATGCCATGTGTACTTGTTGACGTGGTCTTATGATGTGATCTACCATGTGTCTTTGCTTGACGTGGTCTACCACATGTCCATGACGACGTGGTCTTCCACGTGTCCTTGTTGACATGGTCTGCTGACGTGGATCTCTCTGATCTAATGGTCATCGTATGTTCCCCAAATTCGATGGTCCTTATTCATTTCAGATTTCTGGGCTTCAGGTTTTTCAAATCTCAAATTTTCCGTAGTGTAACCTCCTCGCATCTTTATATCCAAAGTGAATGTTATTCATCAATCATGATCCTAGATTGATGGCTCGATCTGTCTGCGATGCAACTCTTCTAGCTTATTGTGTCCTTCAACTTAGAATGATCAAACGACAGACGAAAATTCGCATTTCGGGAATTTCAAATCTCAAGCTTTCCAGAGTGTAACATCTTCATGTATTTAGATCCGAAGTGAATCATGTTCGTTGATCAGGATATTAGATTGACGGCTTGATCTTTCTGCGATGCAACTCTTCTGGCTTATCCTGTCCTTCCACTTAGAATGATCCGACGGTTGACAATAATTCGGATAATCAAATTATCAACCCTTTTAGCTTATCCTGCCCTTCCACTAAAATGTGATCCAATGGTCGTGAGGACACTCGAAGCATATCAACGATCGATGATGATTGTGGAACCACAACTTGTGAGTGATTTAACTCGACACCCAAACTCCATAATTTGAATTTGTGCGCTATTGGTGAGTCAACCACAATCATCGATCTTCGAAGCTATAAGATCGGATGGTCCTGCCTAATTGCAAGATTGGAACTAGCGCGATATTTAATTCTCCTTTCAATCCCCACAATCTATCCCTGCCGTTGATCTGGAGATTGCACATCTGACAGTCACAACTCAATCCGACTTAAACTGATCGCTTGTTGGATCAACCACAGATGTCGATCTCCGATTCTATGAGATCTAACGATCTAGACCAATTGCGGGATTAGAACTAGTGAGTTCTTTAATTCTTATTTCGCTCCCCACAATTTATCCCTGCCATTGATCTGGCTTGCAGATCCGACGGTCACGATCCTCAAGCCCACGGTCACTCATATGAGCGACGTCCATAATATGAGATGATCAACACGGTCGATTTATTGATCGGACGACTGCTGAAGCTTCTCACCCTAAGATTAGATATTCATTCGCTAACCCTCTTGATATTTTATCTTCATTTGCTTATGTACTGCACTTTTCTTTCTGAGTTGTGATCTCTGCATACTGTTCTCTCCTCCTCCTGAGCTTACGCTTCTTTCTGAGCTTTGATCTCTGCATAGCAACGTTGTTGTTCTTGCCATCAATGACAAGCACACTCTTCTTGTAGAACATGCCAACACTCTTTGAAATGTCACTTGTACTCTTTCATATCTAATTTCATTTATCTATATTCTCCTTAAATATTTGGGAATAATATATTTGAATAAAAATAATTCCCAAATATTTTTTATCCTGTAGAATTAAATTTTCATATTTTAATTCATGCCCGTGGTTTTGAAAAACCATTTTTTGTTTGCTTCCTGTGGTTTTGAAAACCATGTCTTGTTTTTCTCAATAAATATTTACCATTTCACCGTGAAAACTATTTATTGGTTTGTTTCCCATGGTTTTGAAAACCATGTCTTGGTTACCATCTTTGGTAAAATATTTTTAATCTTCTTCTTTTACTTTTGTAAAAACTTTGGATAAACAATTATCCAAATCTTTAGTCCACATACATTTTTCCTACTCAAAGACCTAAAATTTAATTTTCACCTTGAGGAAGAAATTTTTTATGGCATTGGAAACTCCATGATTTATTTTGAAATGCATTCCTGGAAAAATATCATCATATGCCGCACGTTTATGAAAACAAATCATATATTAAATTTTTGCCATAGTATTTCGGGCTTGGGAGGAGTGGTTTTAACCCACACCACTTTTACCCCCGAAATGCATCACGTAAGAACACGTATCCCCGAGAAAAAACCATGGGTTAAATTTCAGCCCGCTTTCCAAAATTAACCTTCATTTACTTTCAACCACCGAAATGTATATGCGCCGTCCATCCACCCGTTGAATTTTCAATATTAAAATTTGAGATTGGTGCCCATGATTTGACCTGAGGTCATGAATTAAATATTAATATAAATATTTTAATATAAAAATATTTATATTAATAATAATAACCCCCTTTTCAATTTCCTAAGGACTTTGGGCATATGAGGCTTATTGCATGATTTTGTGGATAGGATAAGGGTGCTTAAGATTAATAAAATGAATATTTTTAATTCTCAACGGGAATATGATAATAAGGGTAAAAATGAATGAAGTGATGAAACCGAGGGATTTAGATAATTATTAAGGCTAGATACAGGTTTGGGATGTTTTCCAATTTTTGACTCATGGAGGACATGACTATTTTGGATGATCATTTGAGTGAAGGATTTAGGTGATGGGAGCTTGACGGAGCTGGTGAAAAAGTTTTAAAATCTGAGTGGAAAGATAGCACAAGGACAAGATGCTTTGGAAAAATTAATGCAAATTAACATGTGATAACATTGGCTCCAATGGGGATGCTATCCTCTCAATGAGGTAGCAAAGAACTCGTAGACCCGATGCCTGATTCATTGGGATGCTTCCAAAACATGTGTGTGTACCCTGCTCCAACTTGTCACCAGTGTCCGCTGAAAACCAAAGTTTGCACACTTCTCTCAACTGGAGACTGAATGCTGAATACACCGCTAAAATTTGGCTGTACACACTACTGAAAAATTCTTGACCAACAAGCTTATTCTCACCTACCTACCCTAACTTTTGAAATGAATTGCCAATCAAGTGAAATCATAATGTCAATGCAACCATGCAAGCATTTTATCCACTGTTTGTTTTCTTTGCACATGCTTTCTCCAAAGCATGTTTACTGATAATTCATTCAAGAATTTACCTATAAATTCAAATCTCAAAAAATTAAAAACATTGGGACTGTCCACTGCCTCCAACAAAAATGCAAATGGATCCTCTAAAACATGCACAAAACAACAATCTTGTTTCACCCCTTCCACTTCATTCTCGTTTTCATGTGATTTAACCTGTTGATTTCCACCAAGATGCTGAAAAGTCTGTTGAGACTGTTGGAAATGACAATCTTTTGAATCAAAAGACAATGCTGGCTAAAATGAAACCACTAGTGGAAAGAAATCCATATCTAACACTGACGTTGATTGACCATCATCTTTATTTCCACGCTGGTAGTTGAGAAGATGCTGCAAATCTGAATTGAAATAACCTTCCATGTAATCAACAAAATAGTCGTTAAATGCATGAGAAGGTTGTTGGTCTTCTTCATTGATAACAATTTTCTCATGTAAAACAATGTCACTATGAATGCAACCAGACTTCCCTGCTTCCTTTGTTATCTCATGATTTACTTTCAACAATTCAAAGGAAGAAAAACATAATGGAAGATAGTTTTCATTTGCAAGTCCACTGCTTTCTTCATATTCAACATCAGGCCTGGAAGATTTCTGATTTGAAACATTATAAACATTTTTCTTCAGCAATTTGAAAGAAACAAAACACAATGGCAAGGTTCTTTCACCTAATTCAAAACCTTCTTCATTTCCTTCACTACTGTCATTTGCACATTTTTCAATTTCTTTGGATTGTTGAACACAATCATTTTCAGATTCATCTTCGACCAATGGCTGCAATTTTGAACTGATAAGACCTTCTATATAACAAGTCATAGGGTCATCAAACACATGAGAAGGTCTCTGCAATTTCTTGTCAATTTGTTCCAGTGAATCAATTTGATTTGGCATCAACACACATTCCTTTGCTTCAGTGACGATCTTATAATTTTCTTTCAACAATTTAAATGAATAAAAGCATAAAGGTAAAGAATTTCCTTCAACCGATTCAACACTTTCTTCTTTGTAACTATGATATGTAGGCTGATTGCTCTCATTACACTGTTGAAAAGGAAAATTTTCTGATAGAGAACATGTAATTGGTTGTTCTAGGAAGTCAACATCATAATAATCATTATATTCATCATATATAGGAAAATCAACAACATCTGCAATGTTATCTAACAAGGAAAAGCTTGGAACATCAACCTGCTCTTCAACAACATGATTTGCAAATTCATCTTCTTGTTTGTCTACAAATGAATACATAAAAAAATCATCCCCATGCTTATCATGGGATGGATCAGAAGCTAAATTAGTGTTTTCTCTTTCAATAAGTGGAATATAATCCTTTGCAAAATCATTAGCATTTAAAACTTCAAGAGGGCCTATGATATTATTAACTCTCCGCTCAAGATTCAAATCAACTATTTTCTGTCCATATTCATTGTCATGTTCTTTAACATCCAACTCCTCATTTCAAATCTGTTTACATGCTTGGATATTGTGTTGAATCTCCTGAGCATCATTAAACATTTGTTGTAAGGACTTAGGCCTTCTTTCCATCAGGAGGAAAGAAAAATCTGGATGAAGAGTTGTTGTATAATGGAGAATGGCAATAACTTCAGTGGGTTGAATTTATTTGGGAAAATTGTAATAAATACCGGAAAACCTTCTACTGAATGTAGAAATAGTTTCACTGCTCTAGCTTTTCAAGGCATAGAACTCTGTAAGTTGTAGATCCAAATATTACTTCTTGCCCCAAAACTTCAAAAAAACATTCTTCAATTCCTCCCATGAGCTAATTGTCTCTGGCTGCAAGTGTTTAAACCAGTGTTTGGTATCCCCTTTCAAGGATTGAGAGAAGGCCCTCATACAAACATCATCATGATCAATCTCAAACAAATCTATAAAATGTTCAAAATATTTGATGTGTTTTTCAGCTGTGATGACATCAGGTTTTCCATCAAACACATGTAGGTACTTATAGTGCTTTGGAGGAAAATAATGAAGGATGTGAGGTAATTTTAAAGGTTTGTATCTATGTTGAATCTTGGAGGGTGTTGGGTCAAGTACAAGAGGTGAAACATCAACTTTGGTTTCATGAGGCTCATCAACTTGGTTATGATCATCACATGGCTCAGATGGAAAATTTTGATCAAAATCAGTGATACAGTGAGGAGATGTATGTACAACTTTAAGAGGAGGATATATAATTGCAAGATTCGCATGATCATCCTTTGAATGCAACAGGTAAACAAAATTTCTTTTAGCATGTTCAGGAAAGGACAACAGGTAATTAATAACAAAAAATATTATGTCTTGGAAAAAACCTCAACTTTAGGTACTTGTTTTCTCCCATGATGTCCTTTCATACCTTTGTCAAGGGATCTCAAATTCCAGTGGAGTCTCTGTATCTCATTTGAAGCTTGAGTGGAGCCGCCAATAAAATCTTCAGGCTGCTGATTCTTTGGACAATGGAGTCACCATGAAAATTTTGAATTCTAGATTCTTTGAAATGGACTCTTCAGGTGAATTATGTGCAACCTTTCTATGTTTGAATACTTTTCACCATCAGTACTCAAATCTTAACTTTGTCATTTATCCCAAGGAAGATTCACCTTCGCTCCCCAACAACGACGCTAGAATTTTAGCTCTTTGTAAATTTGCTCGGTTGATAAAACAAATGACAGAGGTAACCTACAAACCAACTTTAGGGATGGGTACTATCATGCTCATCTCATAGAGGGCTCTCTCGTGTCACTTGGTTTTTCTTTGACAATCAATGGCTAGGTTTTGTTGTTTTGGGCTCTTTTTACAAATTTGCTAGCAAGGAAGGGGAGGGACACTTAGGGTTATGGAGTCAAGCTTCTGAAAATGAATGAAAACACTGACTTGTCTATAGAGCTCTCCATATGATAAAGGATAAATGAGGTGATGAATCTGAGTTATAATTTGTAATTTGCAAAGTGTAAGAAAAAATGGGAAGACAAGTAACTGCATCAGAGCATTAATGAAATGAATTATGAATTAGTTATGAAGAAACTTACATAGTTTAAATTTCTTAATCCAAGAGCATCACAAGATGAATTATGGGCCTGTGACTATCCATTTTAAACAAAAGACAGTGGAAACGAAATCAGAAATACAGGAAATACATACAAGAGAGGAGACAAAACTCAAATCACCACCATTAGAATCTTTTCATGGAAACTTCAAAGACTTTTGCATATGTGTTCAATTCAGCTTCAGAAAATTACAATTGAGTTCTAAAAAACTAAAATTGTGCCCTTGCACTTTTTCCAACCCCTAATACATTTGGAACCTCTAATACTTATACAATTCGAGTTCTTTCGGTGTGCAACTGATTACAATAATTGACATTAAACGTTCCGGTTTCTAAATCTGATTACGATAATTACAAATGACAGTTTTGGTATGGGAACCAATTACAATGATTAATAAAGAATTTTTTTTATGATCCAGCTGTCGATTCCTCCGAGGCTTCAACTCCTTCCTCTGCCACATTCTCTTTGAAATGTCACTTGTACTCTTTCAAATCTAATTTCATTTATCCATATTCTCCTTAAATATTTGGAAATAATATATTTGAATAAAAATAATTCCCAAATATTTTTTATCCTGTAGAATTAAATTATTTTAATTCATGCCCATGGGTTTGAAAAACCATTTATTGCTTGCTTCCCATGGTTTTGAAAACCATGTCTTGTTTTGCTCAATAAATATTTACCATTTCACTATGAAAACTATTTACTGGTTTGTTTCCCATGGTTTTGAAAACCATGTCTTGGTTACCATCTTTGGTAAAATATTTTTAATCCTCTTCTTTTACTTCTATAAAAACTTTGGATAAATAATTATCCAAATATTTAGTCCATATACATTTTCCCATTCAAATTTTTTTATTTCTCTGTCGTAAAATTTAATTTTCACCTTGAGGAAGAAAATTTTTATGGCATTGGAAACTCCATGATTTGTTTTGAAATACATTCCTAGAAAACTATCATCAAATGTCGCATGTTTATGAAAACAAATCATATATTAAATGTTTTCCATAGTATTTCGGGCTTGGGAGGAGTGGTTTTAACCCACACCACTTTTACCCCCGAAATGCATCACGTAAGAACGCGTCTCCCCAATAAAAAACCACGGGTTAAAATTTGGCCTGCTTTCCAAAATTAACCTCTGTTTACTTTCAACCACCTAAATGTATATGCACCCTCTGTCCACCCTTTGAATTTTCAATATTAAAAATTGAGATTCGTGCCCATGATTTGACGTGAGGTCATGAATTAAATATTGGATTAAATATTAATATAAATATTTTAATATAAAAATATTTATATTAATAATAATAGCCCCTTTTTCAATTTCCTAAGGACTTTGGGCATAGGAGGCTTATCACACGAGTTTGTGGACAGTATAAGGGTGCTTAAGATTAATAAAAGGAATATTTTTAATTTTCAACGAGAATATGATAATAAGGGTAAAAATGAATGAAGTGATGGAACCGAGCGATTTAGATAAGCATTAAGGCTAGATATAGGTTTGGGATATTTGCCAATTTTTTACTCATGGAAGACATGAATGTTTTGGATGATCAATCGAGTGAAGGATTTAGGTGATGGGAGCTTGACAGAACTGGTGAAAAAGTTTTAAAATCTGAGTGGAAAGATAGCAAAAGGACAAGATTCTTTGGAAAAATGAATGAAAATTAGCATGTGATAACACATAGTGCCTTCATGAAGAGATGGGGAACCAAGGGATCTTAGGCTTTTATTGGTGCAATTTAATGAAGAAAAGAAGAAGGAAAATGAATCGGTGAAAGAATTTGACTTGAGATTTGAGAACTTACTTAATCAAATTCTCGATGACCTCACTCCAAAGGATGGGTTCGTCCTCCTTCAATATTCAAATGCTTTTGAGGGGAAATTTGGATTCATGCTAAGGGATAAGTCCCTTAAGACCCTCGCATAAGCCCAAGAACATGCTGCCAAGATTGAGGAATTTTTTTTATCTTCCAAGGTAGAGGCTTTCCATGTACCTCAAGCTAAGGCCAAGCCTAGAACTTTACATAGTGTTGAACTTACCAATGATTCTATAACAATCATCATGCAGATACTTGAGTAAATGTCAATTGACTTTAACCAAAGCCAAAACAACCATATGAAAAGGATGACTAACCTAGAAAGGTCCCAATGATAGAACCTTCCTCCTAAAACTCAATCTAACAATATTTGACAACAACAAAGAGGAAACCCACGATGGAAGCCTAATCCACCTAATGAACAAAGAGTCTGTAATACCCTAGCACCTAGTAATGTGATTAATCAAGAATATGGTCCTTGTTGTTTACCTTGTGGTGATTCTCATTAGGAGTATGAATGTCCTAAACTTCATAACAACGGTGGTAATAATGAGGAACCTATTAACTGTGAGTATATGAACTTTATTGATACGTTGGATCCCATTTACATTATATCATCCCAGGAATATTACAATGTCACCTTGGAACAACTTGATATAGGCAAGAATGAAATTGCTAGGAAATCTAGGCTAGAGGTCTTAATCTTAATGGATGAAGTATCAGGGAAAAACTTAGAATAAACGAATATTTGACTTACTCTAGAAGAAGCAAAAGAGCACTAGAGATTCCCCCTTGTGATCCCAAACATCCTTGGGAAAGACCTCCTGCGCCATTGGACACTAATCCTCCTCCTCAAACAACCCTGCCTAAGAAAAATGACATAGATTTAAACATTGACATGGCTAGTATCTCAGCAAGGTTAATGTACTTGTCCCCCTCGTGGAAATAATGAAGGTTCCTTATTTAAGGGACAAGGTCAAGAATTTGTTAGGTTTCCAAGATGAACTTGAGGATCCTCTTTTATTGTTATAATCCATGAACTGTGATCCTAGCAAGAGGGAACATCCCCCCTTTTTCATCACTTTGGTAATAGATGACTTGTTACTTCATAATTGTATGATAATGTTGGATTCTAGGGCCTCTACCAATGTGATGTCCTTTAATGTGATGAATCAGTGGTAGATCCTGCAAGGCCTTATGGGAATGTTTGTGGGATTGATTCTAGAGCCATCAAATTTTGTGGTATAATCAAAGATATTGAGGTCCACACTGCACCTATCCTGAAGTATCCCTTTTAATGGATATTAGTCATTGATGTGCCTGATTCTTGGGGAATGTTGTTGTTTAGAAAGTGGGTTGTAAATTTGGGTGGTAGTCTTGAAATGGACCTATCCTATGCAACCATACCAATTGGATATGGGAGCTATGTCACCTTGTATAATTATCCTATGACTAGAAATCATGTGGAAAACCTTAATGACGAAGATAACGAGAGAGTGTGATTTTGAGAAGCTAGAAGTGGACTTGATAAAAGAAGCCCATCGTTATAAACTCATAGAATCTCACCTTAGTCAGGATCATTCTCAAGACTTATCCATTATCCCTTTTGTACAAGAAGATAACATCGATGATGTTAGTAATATGGTATTTCCCAAAGGGAAGGATTACATAGAGCAATGATGTTAGTAATATGGTATTTCCCAAAGGGAAGGATTACATAGAGCAAATTATGAGATACAAAGACAAAGATCCAGGCTCTCTTACAATTCTAAATCAAGGAAATAAAGGAACCTTACATTTTTGTGAAGATGATTGCAATATCATTGCCTTGATTATGTCTCATTCTTCTGCTTTAGATCAAGGGAAGAATACTCAATATGATAAAGGAATAGTCGATCCTAAAGTAAGGACGACAAATTTTCAACAAGGAATATTAGTACTTATGTGTGACAAGAGAAAGGGCAAGCCAAATATGTGTAAAAAATATGATTGATTATGGTATGGCCCTTACAAGATTGAGAAGAAGTATGAACCTAGTTCCTTTTACTTATCTAAACCTGAGGGAAGGAGATTTCCATTACCCATTGATGGATCCCTTCTCAAACCCTATAATGATGAAGGAACTCGATTTCCTAGGTTTAGAGTAGAATAGGTTAGAGTAGGTCAAGTTGTGCGCCTGTGTTGATTTTTCTTTATTGATATTGTTCTTTGATTTAATCATGCATCCATGTTAGTGTAGATATGATATATTGATGAAAATGGAAAATTTTTATTTCTCGCATTGGTTTTATATATTTCATAAACTAGGGTGGATAACATCCCTTTGTATTTTGTCACTAATGGTTTTATGTTATAATGTTGTAGGAATTTTAGAGTGATTTTAGGTTACAAGTCTTTGAGTCCCAGAGATGTTGAGGTTCTCATGCCCTCTACAGTGAGCACATATCCCTATGTTGGAGCCAAATGTTACCCCCTCTCTCAACTAAGGGTAACTAGAGGAGATCATCTCTCATGGACCACAATGAAGATAGTGATCCCAATGATGATGATGATTTGTATTCTCCGCTGATAACAACCCCTTAGATTCCTACCCTCCCATGATTTCACAATTCAATCCATTTCACTTGATTAGCATGGTTCATCCGAGGATGGTGACCCGACACACATGAGGTACTATTAGTCATTGTTTCATATAAAGTGTCATATTTAATGCACTACACATTTAGTTTAGGATCATGGGTTGAAGTTAGATAATGGATCATGATTGATTGTAAATTATGTGTTTTTCCTTGTTTCACCTTTGTGGTTATCTTATTTGCCCTAGTACACTATTGTCACTCTTGAGGAAATGGGTACTACTAGAAACCTTGATAGGGGTAATGTACCACTCATTCCATAAATAACACTTTTCATTTGGGGGCCTTGCAAAGGGTATCTCAAGTAGCAAGCGCTCCCTCTACAAAGCCACTCATGCAAATGAAACCCCACATGTTCTTGCATGCCAATGACACCATGACCACGAAGTAAACCCCTTCCACCCCATTCAGTTATACTTACACTTTGAAGGGTTTCTCAAGAACTACTCCTTTACTTGGGTATTGACACACCTAATAGGGTTTGATGATGATCCTCCCATACCTAAACTTGGAAAATTGCATGAGGTCTTAAGCTAGTGTGAATTTTGAAGAAGATACCTAGATGAATTTCTTACATGGATTTTTTATTAAGTAATGGCTTACTTTGTATGATACTAATGACTATGGTATCTTGTGATGGTTGGTATCACATCATTTCTTTGTCCTTGTTTGATCTTGATGCACTCTTGACATGGTTCTTGAAGGACGTTTTCATGATGATACTTGAGACGTTGAGCATTATTTGGAGGACGATGCACACTTTAGGCAGAGCATTGCACCTTTTGATGATTGTACATAACCCAGTGAACCTCCCCACACCTCCTGGACCTTGGAAGTTGGACAAATGAGCATAGTTATTGTAGATATATCTAGATGGTCCATTGAGAGGGAAGGAATCCCCACAAGATGAACATAGCACCCTTGAGCATATTAGGGTTCGATTGGATGATGTTCCACATAGAGATGATGTCACAACTCTTGGGAGAGGTCATGGATCCCTTTTCACCTATGATGTCACACCCTAGCCCTTGAACGTTGCATTTATAATGATGATGCCATGCTTGATGCTTAATGAGTTGACCTAACATGAGAGCATCCTTCTTGATGATGTGTTCGCACTTGGTGGTGATGAGACATGACCTTTGGGGTGATGAGACATGACCTTTAATGATGCTTGCACCTTTTCATGGAGGGACGTGGCCTTTTGAGGCACCTTTTCACCTTTACAACATGACTTCATTTCCTTTGGAGGCTTATACACCCACTCGTGTCACCTTTTGAGGGGATGTTTTGATGTATTATCATTGTATCTTTATATTTGAGGCTATTTTCAAGGTCAAATGTTTTATTGTTTTATGGGATTTGAGGGTTTATAGCGCTAGGGTTACCTCATATAAGAAGGCTAGCACTCCTCATTTGTCAAATCACAACCCACACTTGTGGAGCATCATCATCACTTGTCTTATTTTTCTCTCCTTGTCATGTAGTACTTATGTGCACCTTTGGAAGAATGATCTAGTGGATGTTTTTATTGTTTTGGTGGATGTTTCATGAAACTAGGGTTTCCTCGTGCATAGCGACTGTTGATATTTTGGTAGTTGTGGGAGGTATTCACCTCCAACATAACCTTTGTGCTTAGAATAGAATATTCTGGAAGTAAGAGAACCATTAAACAGATGTGTAAATACTCTAGAAGAGAATTCGGCCCAAGTAGAATAATAATAAAGAATTAGAAGGATCTAGAAAGAGAAGTTTGCCCCACATGAAAAGTCACTTGGACAGGCTAGTATAAATAGAGGTAAGGCGCTACCTCATTTTCACAATCTGACTCACTCATTTAGGGCACAATTCTAAGGAGTGACATTTGCAACAGTTAGGGGGGAATTCTGAGGAGAAACAATTAGGGCGTAAGTCCGAGGAGCAACAATTGTAGCAGTTAGGGCACTAGTCTTTCTGGTATCTCTCTCTTGTGCACTTCTCTTGGTAAATGTACGATCTCTTGGTATCGTGTTGTTGTTGTAGATGTGTTGGTATTTATGGTTAGGGTTTATCTAAGAGGACTTGCTTCATGTATGAAATCTATCTAAGAAAAGGTTACTGTACTCAAGGGTGGTACATGTACGTACCTATGGTTGGGTGACAATGGTGTAACATTGTTTATGGTAAAACAAGCATACCGAAATTTTAACATTGTATCAGAGTTGGTTTCCTTTAGAACAATCTAACCACTGGAAGGAATATCGTCAGTTTCCCCTATTATCAAGATCATTGAGCACTTACAAATCCACCAAGAAGGTCATCTAAGGAGGGCGCACCTTTCCCCCAGATAATCTCCAAAATTCAAAAATTGGAAAATTAGGGTTTCCTCATAAAACCCTCGGTCAAGATGTTTGGGAATTTAAAGGCTAAAGTTGGAGCATGTCCTTGAAGAAAGGAGGTTTCCTTGGCATATCACACTCATGGTAAGTCCAAAATTCATTTATGCAAAGTCTCAATTTTGTCATGTTTCTAGATCCCGGGGCATAATGACTTCCAACACTAAGCTTGATGAGAAGCTTGAGGGTGCTGATAACTTATGAGCATGGAAATATAGAGTGATTCTCATTCAAGAAGATAATGATTTAGAAGGATTCATTGAAGAAGAAGTTCAATATCCAGAGGGAGATGAGGCTAAAGAAAATTACAAAAAGAACCTGGTCCCTCATGTCTCATCATTGAAAACTTTAAAGAAGATGTTTGATGCTTTATCCCGATTATATGAAGGCAAGAATATCAACCGAAAAATGACATTGAGGAAACAACTCAAGAATGTGAAGATGTAGAATCTAGAAACCATTCAATCCTACTTCAGGAGGGTATCTCAAATCAAACAAAAACGTGAAGCCATTGGAGACAATTGAAGAAGATGATCTAGTAATGACTACATTGAATGGTCTCCCAAAGTCTTGGGAATCATTTATTTATGGAATCTATTCCAGAAGAAAACTAACAAAGTTTAGCAGGCTATGGGAAGATTTCACTCAAGAAGAAGCTAGATTGGCAACAAGAGAAAAAAAGTTGGGTAATGATGAAAATCAAGAACTAGCAACACATACAAGAAAATGAAAGAGTAGAAAAGAGGATCATCCCCACAGGAAGTTTCAAAGGTCGCAAAAGGAAATTTATCCAAGAAATGATAGTAGATCCAAAGGGATCTTAGTTATAGTGCACTCAGAGGAATCCCAAGAGTTGGAGGCAGCAGTAACGATGTCTCCTACAATGTATGACAACTCAAATGGGACAATAGTAGCTAGACTGCAGGTTTGCATATCAAGTTTGATATTTTATATTGCTATAACTTAAGAAATCTATTACTATTGAGTACTATTTCTATCAAATGTTTAACAGTTGAACATTTAAGTAAAATCTCATTCTTCAGTATGAATGATGCACTTGTTTACAAGATAAATTGATCTCCTCTGGTAGATGTTCTTGGTTGTTGACCTTGTTCTAGGCAGGTTATCTTGTAAATTCCATGGAGGTTACCATGGAGATGTTGTTGTTTTTGTTTATTATTCTGGGTAGGCTAACCATGGAGGAATGATTGGTCACAACACTGGAGAGTGTTGTTCTTATTTTTTATTATTGTAATTTTTTGTTTTGGCTCTTGTTCCAGACAAGTCACAAGTGATAGCTATGAGAAGGAGCTATTGTGATGATTGTTACCATTCTTGTTTTTATTATTATTATAAGAGTATTATTCTTGTTTTTTGCTTTCCCTTGTTGTTATTCTTGTTCCGAGCATGTCACAGGTGATAAATCTGAGAGGGAGCTATAGTGACGATAACAAGAGGAAACATATTAGATGTTCTCTAACTTGAGACATGGAACATACTATCTAGATAAGAAGTTGTATACATGACTGTATACATCCATGTACCAAATAAGAAGAGGACAAATAAGGGTATTTTGTGAGATACATAGTATCTCATATGGATATTGATTGTAAGGAGCAGAAGGCTCCAAAGACAGATCCCTCTAAGTTCAGTTGATCACTCTTCAGATCATCATGAAGAGTTAGTAGAGACAAAAGGGCTTACCCAGAATCATTGCAGTAACTATGAAGATACCAACATGGTCCCATGAAACTTTGCAGGATGCAAAAGGGATACAGATATATGGAATTTATGAGCCATATCATGAGGAGGAGAAGATGGCTCCACCAGTGGTGAGGTAGGCGACCCCACTAAGTACCATCTTAGAAGGAGTTATAGTTCAGTGGGAGTCATCCCTCATAATAAAGTAGGGAGGAGAATCATCTCCATGACAGTTCATAGGAGATCAGACTTCAGAGGAGGTCAACACATGCAGAGGCTGCAGATGGCTCTGGGGATTATATAGACTCAGAGTGAGCCCGATCTCAGAGAGAGTCAATGACTTAGAGACTTTCATTCAAAAATTAGTTCTCCTCAGATTCAGATGGGAGAGAGAGACATCTTCCAGGATTGATAGACAGGTGCCATGAGTTGAGGAGGCTAGGTCGAAGCTTCAGAGGATTCGAGGAGATATGACACCTTCTAGGAGGATTCCCTTGTTTTCAGTGATAGAGGAGAAATAAAATTAGAAGGATTGGGATATGGATTTTGCCTTAGTTCCGAGACCATAAGGGAAGTCAGTGGTGACTTCCAAGTTTCTCTACAAGATCAAGCATTCTGCTGACTATAGCATAGAGATGCACAAAACTTGATTTGTGGACAAAGGATTCTCCCAACAAGAGGGAGAATATTATGACGAGACACTTTCTCCAATAGCCAGAAGAAGTGTACATAGAGAAACCACAAGATACATGAGGAGTCTCATGTTTGCAGATTGAAGAAGGCTTTGTATGGGCTTAAGTAGGCACCCAAGGCAGGATATGCCAGACAATTATTTTTATGATCTTAGGGATGGTTGCCCCTTTGATATTGAATGACCTATTTCTTACAGGGGATGACAAGCTCATAGATGGGTGCAAGAGGGAGCTCACTTTAGAGTTCGAGATGAAGGATCTAGGTCTAATGCATTACTTATTGGAATTGGAGGTGTCATGGAAAATATATTGTTGAGAGGCTAGATGATATTTTCCTTAGCTAAGGAAAATATACTGTTGAGATCCTACAGGATTCAAAATGATGGATTGTAAATCCATGCCCACACCAATGGTGGAAAACCTGAAGTTATTGAGTGATACATCTTCAGAGATAGTGGATGCCACCATGTATAGACAAATGATTGGTTCGTTGATGTATTTGAAAAACACAAGGCCATACATATGTTTTTCGGTGAACACATTAATTCAGTATATGGTTGGATCGAGACGTGTTTACTTGATGGTGGAAAAACATGTATTGAGATACCTGAAAGGTATAGTTGACTATGGACTCAGATATGTTTTATACCGTAAGATAATACTACAAGGCTATGCTAATTCAGATTGGGCCAATAGTGTCACAGATCAGAAGAGTACATCAGGATGTTGCTTCAGTTTGGGGTAAGCTATGATTTTGTGGCTCAACAGGAAGCATGATAGTGTGGCACTCAGTATGACCGAGGCATAATATATAGCAACATGTTTAGCTAGTAGCGAAGTTGTGTGGCTTCAGAAGTTGCTTGCAAGACTGTTTGATCTTGAGTTGGAGGTGACTTGTATTTTTTGTGACAACCAGAATTGTATAAAGTTGTCTGAGAACCCTGTGTTTCATGACAATTCCAAGAATGTCGAGATCAAGTACCATTGTATCTGAGATCTGGTGCAAAAGGGAGCTGTGAAGCTCCATTATATTGGCACTGACGAGTAGATAGCATATGTGTTGACCAAGCCTATGTCAAAGGTAAAGTTTGAGTACTTCAGGGACAAGCTTGGCGTGTTCCAGAAGGACTTCTCTCATAAGAGGGAATGATGAGTCACATATGTGATTCTAGTGGGAAGTATCTTACAAAGTGTGGAAATAGTGGGTAGTCAGTTACAGGCATGTTAGTTTCCCAGATTCTGTATGGATTGGGTAGTAGCACAGTTATGTGTGAACTAGCTAAACTGGATAATTTCCCAGATTCTGTATGGATTGGATAGTAGCACAGTTCTATGTGAACTAGATAAAATGGATAGTTTCCCAGACTCTGTATGGATTGGGTAGTAGCACAGTTCTGTGTGAACTGGATAAACTAGATAGTTTCCCAGACTCCATGTGGATTGGGAAATAACACAATTCTATGTGAATTGGCTAGTTTCCTAGCTTTGAGTAATCTAGATGAAGTCTTGTAATGACATAAGGTCTGAAAGGACGCCAAGACCCATAAGGTCCGAGAGGATGATGATGATTTTCCCACTAGAGAGATGCTACGTATTTTGTTGAGGCCCTGGATGCATGACTATGACATAACCATTAGATAGTCTGTGTGTGATTATGACAAAGCCTATTTGGATATGATGGTGATACTTGTGACATGATCTATTTGATCATGAGATAGCCTATGTGGCTATGGTGATGCTACTTGTAGACTATTCTTCAAGACCACGTGAGTCTTTCCCATGCCATTTGATATGGATGGATGTGATTGAGACCATTACTTGAATAACATCATAGTTAATACCTCCCTAGCTAAGAGGGAGTGTTGATGTTTTGGTAGTTGCGGGAGGTATTAACATCCAACATAACCTTTGTGCTTAGAATAGAAGATTATGGAAGAAAAAGAAGCATAAAACATATGTGGAAATACTTTATAAGAGAATTCGACCCAAGGAGAATAATAATAAAGAATTAGAAGGATTCATATATGGAAGTCAACCCCACATGAAAAGTCACTTGGACAGGCTAATATAAATATGTTGGAGTTACTTCACACACACCTATGATTTATTTTTCCTAAGGCTATTCCTTGTTTATTATTCATAATTAGTCATTATCCAGTCTCCTATATTTTAGGGGAGAATATTCCACCTGGAGAATATTCTCTTTCAGTTGACACTTCAGTTTGACTAGTTGAGTTGAGTTT
>SNQJ01S0014632.1:46992-87030 GCA_010110895.2 Picea sitchensis
CGTAAGATAATACTACAAGGCTATGCTAATTCAGATTGGGCCAATAGTGTCACAGATCAGAAGAGTACATCAGGATGTTGCTTCAGTTTGGGGTAAGCTATGATTTTGTGGCTCAACATGAAGCATGATAGTGTGGCACTCAGTATGACCGAGGCATAATATATAGCAACATGTTTAGCTAGTAGTGAAGTTGTGTGGCTTCAGAAGTTGCTTGCAAGACTGTTTGATCTTGAGTTGGAGGTGACTTGTATTTTTTGTGACAACCAGAATTGTATAAAGTTGTCTGAGAACCCTGTGTTTCATGACAATTCCAAGAATGTTGAGATCAAGTACCATTGTATCTGAGATCTGGTGCAAAAGGGAGCTGTGAAGCTCCATTATATTGGCACTGACGAGTAGATAGCATATGTGTTGACCAAGCCTATGTCAAAGGTAAAGTTTGAGTACTTCAGGGACAAGCTTGGCGTGTTCCAGAAGGACTTCCCTCATAAGAGGGAATGATGAGTCACATATGTGATTCTAGTGGGAAGTAGCTTACAAAGTGTGGAAATAGTGGGTAGTCAGTTACAGGCACGTTAGTTTCCCAGATTCTGTATGGATTGGGTAGTAGCACAGTTATGTGTGAACTAGCTAAACTGGATAATTTCCCAGATTCTGTATGGATTGGATAGTAGCACAGTTCTATGTGAACTAGATAAAATGGATAGTTTCCCGGACTCTGTATGGATTGGGTAGTAGCGCAGTTCTGTGTGAACTGGATAAACTAGATAGTTTCCCAGAGTCCATGTGGATTGGGAAATAACACAATTCTATGTGAATTGGCTAGTTTCCTAGCTTTGAGTAATCTAGATGAAGTCTTGTAATGAAATAAGGTCTGAAAGGACGCCAAGACCCATAAGTTCCGAGAGGATGATGATGATTTTCCCACTAGAGAGATGCTACGTATTTTGTTGAGGCCCTGGATGTATGACTATGACATAACCATTAGATAGTCTGTGTGTGATTATGACAAAGCCTATTTGGATATGATGGTTATACTTGTGACATGATCTGTTTGATCATGAGATAGCCTATGTGGCTATGGTGATGCTACTTGTAGACTGTTCTTCAAGACCACGCGAGTCTTTCCCATGCCATTTGATATGGATGGATGTGATTGAGACCATTACTTGAATAACATCATAGTTAATACCTCCCTAGCTAAGAGGGAGTGTTGATGTTTTGGTAGCCGCGGGAGGTATTAACATCCAACATAACCTTTGTGCTTAGAATAGAAGATTATGGAAGAAAAAGAAGCATAAAACATATGTGGAAATACTTTATAAGAGAATTCGACCCAAGGAGAATAATAATAAAGAATTAGAAGGCTTCATATATGGAAGTCAACCCCACATGAAAAGTCACTTGGACAGGCTAATATAAATATGTTGGCGTTACTTCACACACACCTATGATTTATTTTTCCTAAGGCTATTCCTTGTTTATTATTCATAATTAGTCATTATCCAGTCTATGTTGGAGTTACTTCACACACACCTATGATTTATTTTCCTAAGGCTATTCCCTTGTTTATTATTCATAATTAGCCTTTCAGCCTCATATATTTTAGGGGAGAATATTCCACTGAGAGAATATTCTCTTTCAGCTGACACTTTTAGTTTAGAGTTGGAGTTGAGTTTAGATGTTGCATTGGGATCATCACCGCAACATTGGGATCATCACCATGATAATTGACCTTGCCTTGGTATCATCAATTTAGGGCGATTAGCCTTGATTCCCCGAAAGTTAACTCCCTCTCACTACTTTCTTCAGTTAACTGACTGAAGACTAGCCGACTAGTTAACTCATCCAGGGTGGTAGTTCACTCCCATAACTACCCGAGAAACTAGACTAGGTGGAACTTCACTCTCGTAATCATTTCCTCGTGTGTCCAGAACACTCTAGACTACCACTATGGTGTATTGGTTCACCCAATTCGAACTCATTGGAGATATATAGAGTATATCATGTGTAAATTATTCATTATTCATTAACGTTAATGAGAATTCTTCCATTCTTTCTCTCCTTCTTTCTTTCTCCAATTCTCCTAAATGTGTGTATCGTTGTTTCCTAGATATATCTATTATTTGTAGGTTCAACACTTACATGGTATCCAACCTATTGGACCTACAAAAAGCTACACCAAAAAAATTTGCGAGTACAAAAGATTGAAGATAAGGAAAGATGGAATTCCAAAAGAATTCATCTCTACACCTACTATTTTTCATGGAAGGAGAAATAGCCATACATCTCCGATCCATAGGGTTCTATAGGTTAACCATAAATACAGATACGATCTGAATCAACCATAGAAAAATCCAAGTACTTAAATCGCATTGATGTGAGTACTGTAACAATTTGCAGTCGCATTTCTCCCGATCTCCTTTTCACATATCTTCTTATAAGACTCCCAATGAAGCCTTTGAAAACCTTTGGAAGGGCTCTTTGAAAATAGGATGATGAGGGGACACATGTCGGAGGTGGAGCTGCTCACATTGGATCCAAAATCTTCGACAATATCCAAGATTTCTTTACAAAATTCAAGGATTGCTAACTCAAGCTTGTGGGTTGATAAATCATGGAGGAAAATGGTTCTTACCCATTCTCTCTAGGCTTGGACCGCCTTCAGATTTGTATCCACATTCCATGTTAATATTATAGCTTCGGGAGGTAGAAACCTCTATTATGACCTATGACGAGATTAGAATTCCTCCGGAAGGAAGCAAAGAATTGAAGGAAAACCCTAGACGTGCTGTCAATAAATATATATTTATATTTGAATTTATTGATGTACCAGAGGGGAGAAGTCGGCCCGCTAGACCGGCTGTGTCAGCCCTAGTTAGATCAATGGCCCACTATAAATACGTATTTCGCTTCTTTACTTATTATTTTTCATCTCAACAGCTATAGTGAGAACAATACCGCGACAGCAGCTGTGCAACAATGCTTGGTGTGGCAAAGCCGGTAGAAAGCCGGGAGAGTGGTGCTTAGCTTCCGGTGGGATCATCCTGCTCAATTTAGTTTCTATTCTTTGCTTGGTGCATTTAACCTCTCTTGGCTATAGATTGCAACCAATTCTCTCTTCTCGGTCAAGGTCAAGGTGCTCTGAGGGTGGCTTAAGGCCCTCGTGGTTGGGTGACTAGGGTATCGCCAATGGTTAAACGAGAACAATCCTCTATATTATAACAAGTTATGGTCCCACACCACCGTCTATTAGCCTAAAACACCTGTAAGGAAACATAATCGCTAGGATATTGATCTCGCTGAGGAACCCAACTAGGGTTACTTGCAGGAGCAACTTCCAAAGAACCGCAACTAGGGTTACTAGCAAGAGCAGCCAGATAAACCAATTTCTATCCAAGACTCCAGGATGGAGCATATTTCTCAAGGAGAAGATATCCAGATGCGCCATAACTCAGTGCACCTTTTGGCTGTCTCAGAAGACAGAAACAACGAGTTTGAAGTTTTGGATCAAGGCATGACCGCTTCGGGCCAACCGACATGTGCAAAACAATCGGTCTCTTACATTACTTAGCACTTACCATGACAATTGAAGACTATATGTGGATAATCGATAGTGGAGCTTCCAGCGCATGACGGGAGATCAAGTAAAAGGTCTCTTGATCTAAATGAGAGAAAGATATCGCATAAGGTGGAGCTTTGGAGACAAAAGCACCTACCCCGTCAAGGATTTGGACAAGCCTCCATCAAACTGGAATCACGTAATCATGTTCACTTAAGCAATGTTCTATATGTACCGGTTTAGAAAAGAATCTTGTAAACATGATATCGATACAAGATATCATGTTTAGAAGACAAAGGAAACATAATAACCTTCATAGATGAAAAGGTGTTATCATGGCATAAATATTCCAACATAGAAGATGCTATTATTGGAAGATGTGAAGGGAATCTATATATAGACTACTAGAACGAAATGAATAAGCCCTAGTACATGATGAAGCCAACCCTAATGAGCTTTGCATAGAAGGTACACTCATATCAATTATCAAGCATTACCTTCCCTCGAAAGATGGTGGTTGAAGGATACCGTAATTGAAGTCTACACAGAAGGAGTGGGATGTACCCTTTGAAGAACATTAAGAAACCATCTCAGTGTAAACGATCTAAGGAAACCCTAGATCTAATACACTCGAATGTTTGCGGTCCAATGCCACCAAATTTAGGAGGAGCTCCTACTACTTAACATTCATAGATGACTATTCAAGGAAGACATGGTTGTATCTACCTAAGTCGAGAGATTCAGCAAGTTCCAAGAATTCAAGGCGTAAATAGAGAACCTTACTAACAAGAAGATCAAGACATTAAGAACAGATAATAGAGGAGAATACACCTCAAAGGAGAGTTCAAGCGATTCAGAACTGGTGGGATTAGGAGGGAGCTAACTATTCCTCTATAATCCTCAACAAAATGTTGTAGCAGTAAAGAAAGAACAGATCTATCAAAAAAACAATAAAAGCCCTATTGAACAATCAAGATCTATCCATGTTTCTATGGGGAGTAAATGAATGATCGCCATATACGCAGAAACAAAAATACCCTCATCACACATTGAAGGACATGACACCGTAAGAAGCATTCTCGTGTAAGAAACCTAACGTAGAAAAACTTAAGAATATTTGATGTCAAGTCATTCCTATTCCCAAAGATAAAGAAATAAACTAGAACCCTCGAAGAAGGGGATATTTGTGGGATATATGATTCATCCAAAGTTCGGGCTTAATATATATATTTCGTAACAACACAAGATAGAAGTAAAGGTAGACTTAACATTCAATGAAATAATGGCCTTTAGAAAATCTATTGAAGAAACTATAGAAGAAGAAGAAATTGAAGAACTAAATGAAGAAAAACAATGTATATGAAATATCTTAAAGGATCAACTTGATCATCCCATGGAGATATGTGAGAACGCTGGTCCAGATAATATACCAAAGAACAAAAAAAGACCAACTTTACTTGAAGCCGTTCCTTTACAAGACGTAAAAAGAATCAAGGTTCTAGAAGGAACATCCAGAAGACCAAAGACCAAAAGATTCTCAAGTTAAGGCAAGATACATGACAAAGCTTCTAGATGAAGAACCACTACATTTGAAGAAGCAGCTTAAAAAGGAACAATGTAAAGAAGTTAAGTGGCGTAATAGAACACCAATTCATTATGAGAAATGAAGTATGGGAAATTGTACCCATACCTAAAGAGAAATCAATTGTAACCTCAAAATGGGTATACAAGATCAAACATGCAAATCGCACGGAAGCGCGGATAAATATAAGGAAAGATTCGCGGGTTGCAGTGGGTTCCATGAGGGAGAAGACTATGATCAAACCTTTGCTCTATGGCAAAGGTATACTTCCATCGTAACTATCATATCTCTTTGTCACTTCCATGGGATGGAATTCCACACCGCATGGATGTAAAGACAACCTTCAATGGAGCTATCGGCTATTGAAGTATATATTGAACAACCTCAAGGATTCGAGACACCCAGAGACACTCATGTTTGGCGTGACCCAAGAAATATCTATATGGACTCAAGCAAGCTCCAAGGGGCTTTGGTATTCGATGAGAATTGGATTTTCCAAGAGTCATGCAAATCCAAACCTTTACTACAAAGTCGTGGACAATGCAATCTGTAATTCTATCGTTATATGTTGATGATCTTATATCACAATCGTGTGAAGAATCTCTAATCATTCAAAGGTAAGAAGGATTTTCAATTTGATATGAAAGATCTAGGTCTCATGCACTATTACTTGGGACTCCAAAGTATGGCGTAAACGCGGTGAAGCATTCCTTGACAAGGAAAATATGCAATAAAGATCCTTTAGAAGTTTGGAATGATGGATCGTAAGTCCATGAACAATTCTATGAATGCGGATATAAGGAAAATGAAAGTCCTGCATTCTGATCCAAAGAGGATCCATCTCTATATCGGTACTAATTGATCATTGGTGTATTTGGTAACATCAATGACATTTTATTTGGTCAGAATACATTAAGTCGCCCGTGTGGAACCGACAAGAGCATCGATAGCTACAAAAACATGTTCTAAAGATACCGTGGGACAATAAACTATATTTATAATATATCAAGATCCAAGGATATCCAACTTCATGGATTCACAGACTCTGATTAAGCAGGAAGTGCAAGTACGAAAGAGTAATTTCAGTATGTGTTTCACTTTGGGTCTGCCCATGATATCTTTGGAGCGTACAGGAAGCGTAAGTCTTTTCGCGACTATACAACAAAGCAGAGTATATGGTAGTTTGTGAAGCATGCACAGAAGCTTTATGGCTAAGGAAGTTAATATCCCATTTATTTGATCAGACTCGTGACCTAATTCACAATATATTGTGATAATCGAGTTGTATAAGATTATCCGAGCATCCAAAGCATTTTGGCATGAAAGGTCAAGCACATTGAGATCAGTAATACTACTTTATCCCAGATAAAGTCCGGGAAGTTGAGATAAAGCTCGAGTATATCCCAACAGATGAGTTAATAAACATATATTCCCTCGACTAAAGCCCTCTTTCTAGAATTAAGTTTGCATATTTTCGTGAGAAGATGGGGATTGTGGAAATAACTCCTTTAGATTAAAGGGAAGACTCTCCAGGATAGAGAAGGTACGTAAAAATGTTTATTTATGTGATTAAATAACTCTCCAGTTAGGGAGAATTGAAATGTTATCTATTTTTGTAAGAGTCCAGATTGACGTGATAGCTCGCTCGAAAGTGGATTGAGATTGACCTTTAATGCTGGCTTCCCATTGTAGTTACCATGGGAGGCAAACTGATTGCTAATGTACCATAGACACAATCTAATTTCCATTTATGGTGGGGAGTGTATTCAGGACAATCATTCTCCTTGGTACCGAGTAGTGGTCAAGTAGAATGGTTCCACCTCACGGCCGGGCCATTCTTCAAGTTCACAAGCAGGAGCAAATAAGAATCGTCCGCTTGAGGCTGATGAAGGACGCATATCTCTAAGGCAGACTCATTCTTTCCAGGTGTTACACTTGTTTAGTGCCTTGAGGAATGGCCTAGGGTGGGAATGGTCCGGATAGTTACCCTCAAGGGTAGACTCATTCTTCCTGCTGCCACCTTGTTTGGTGTCGAGGAATGGCCCAAGGTGGGGAGTAATCCAGGCTCTGAATCGTGACGCTATTCCTCGAGGGTAGACTTTTCTCGGCTCCGTGTTACACCTTTTTTTGGTGTCAAAGGAATGGCCCAGGTGGGAATAGTCCAGACAATCATTCCTTAGGGAAGACTCATTCCTCCGTTACACTTTGTTTAGTGCTCCGGAGGAATGGCCTGTGGTAAGGAATGGTCTAAGCATTTCTCGAGGGCAAACTAATTCTCTCCGTGTTACACTTTACCGTCGTAAGAATGGCCCAGAGGGAAAAATGGTCTGTGTTCAAATCAAACAATCCTTCTTCCTTGGTTGAGAAGAATAAAGCGATAGCCCAAAGGTTGATATATTCTATATTGAGGGAAAACATTCTTTCTCTAATCTCGCGATGTGAGTGAAAGATTTGCCTAGATGATCATTGTTGATACTCTATATTGAGGATAGACATTCTTCGCATCCTCACTTTACATGAGTGAAAGACCCGCCCATGATTCCATTTCTTTTATCATAACCTTGTTTCTACGCAGATGAAGACTACTATGGTGAATATGTTCACCATTTTGAGGCAGATATTCTTTCAATGAAAGATTGGCCCAAATGATACAGCTTTTATCATAACATTGTTTATATGCAGGTTAAGCATTGTTATGAAGGACAGCTTGTGATTGTGTTTCACAAAGTCTGAAAAGAAGGTACTACCCGAATAGACACATGTGTGTTCTATAAATTGATATTGTACTCGTTGTCATAGGAGATTATCCAAATGATAATAATGACAGTGCTCGTGGAAAGCACTACCACCGGTCTGTTGTACACCATACCTTAGCTAGAGGGAGTGTTAATATTATGGTGAAGCGGGAGGTAAGGAACCCTATGACCTATGACAAGATTATTAGAATCTCTAGAAGGAAGCAAAAGAATTGAAGGAAACCCTAAACAAGTTGTCGGCTGAACAAATATATTTATATTGAATTCATTGATGCCTTAAGGAGAAGTCGCCCGCTTAGATCGTGGCCAAAATGGCCCCAAAGGACCGGTCAGTCCACTATAAAATGCGGCTCATTTCATTATTTTTCATCTAGCAGCTTGCAGTGCTGGAGAGCAATATCTCGCATGTAAAAGTAGCCAGTAAGCACAATGCTTGCGTACGTGCTTTCCGGGGAAAGCTGGGAGAGTGCGCGCCAGCTTTCCTCGGGTGGGATCATCCGCCAGTTTAGTTTCTATTCTTTTGCTTGGTGCATTTAGCCTCCTTGGCTATAGGTTGCACCAGAATTCTCTCACCGGGTCAAGGTGCTCGGAGGTTGGATTAAGGCCTGTGGTTGGGTGATGAGGGTACCGTCAATAGTAAACGAAACACTATCTTCTATATTCTAACATTCCATACTGTCAGATTCACTTTCGGAGCCACCTAGAAGATGCCTTCTCTTTAAGACTTTATCGAATCCCCTCGACAAGAGCAACCAAGCTCATCAACATGGGCTAATAAAAGCGCTCCAAGGGCGATGCACTCACTCGCATGATGGTCTCACAAATATAAATATAAAATAAAGATAAGCAGAAATCTCATGCACATACGAAGAAGGAAGGGTACACAAAACCCTTCACCGATGCCTCCAGATCCAAAGGAGAAAAGGGAAAAAAAGGAGAGAAATGCACATACTGTCACAAAGGATTCCATTCGGAATATGCATGCATGAAAAACAAATAGATATGATGTCTCAAATAATTCAGCAAAACAACCTTGGAGATCGCATCCCCGAGGGTGCAAAGAAGAAGAAGCCAGAAGATCTGAATTCCAAGAAAGGCAATTCTAACCATGCATTGATTGCCATCAAGTCCTCTCTGGATGCTTGGATCGTAGATTCAGGAGAATCACATCACATGGCTGCCTCAGAAGCAGTCTATTCTTCATTGGATGCATGCAAATGTCCTCCTATTCTGATGGGGGACAACTCTTATGTCGAAGTCACCGACAAAGGAATTATTGAACTCACCAACAGAAGCTTCGAGAATGTGTTGCATGTTCCCAAGCTTTCTGTCAACCTTCTCTCCATATATCAGATGACAAATTCTGGCATTAGAAAGAAAGTCGTATTCACACCAAATGTGGTGGACATATACAACATGAAAACCAATTCCAGGGTTTCTACCGGTGAGGTAAATCATCAGTCTAGATTGTATACATTTTCTAAATTCATTGAACCTGATTCTGCTTTACTACTTACTCATGATGATGAAAGTAGTAGGATATGGCACGAAAGTTTTGGACATTTTAATTTCAGATACATGCAACAGCTTAGCAAGCATAAATTAGTTGATGGTCTACTAGACATCCATTTCTCCAAGGGAGTATGTGAGGGATGTGTTCTCGGAAAACACCCTCAAGAGAAATTTGACAAAGGAAAGTCTCAGCGAGCTTCCACACCTTTAGATCTGATCCACAGTGACCTCATGGGTCCTTTTTTGAATCCATCGATCAACAAAGTGAGGTTTGTTCTCAATTTTGTTGATGATTTCTCACATTTTACTTGGATCTACTTTCTCAGGAAAAAATCCAAGGTCTTTCAACACCTGAAAGATTTCAAAGCCTTGGTTGAGACACAGTCCGGAAAGAAGATGAAAGTCCTCTGAATTGATAATGGGGGAGAGTATGTAAATCATGAGATCCATAATCTTTTCCATGAGGCAGGGATTCAGTTGCAGCATACAGTTCCCTATACTCTGCAGCAAAATGGAGTTGCTGAGCGGAAAAACCGATATCTAAAGGAGATGGCATCTTGGATGTTGCATGCAAAGTCACTACCATAGAGACTATGGGCCGAAGCACTTAACTGTGAAAAATACATCCAAAATAGATCTCCTCATAGATCTGTCAAGGATAAGAACCCCTACGAGGCTTGGAGTGGCCTCAAACCGGAAGTGGCCCACTTTCGCATTTTTGGTTCAAATGCATGGGCTGAGATTCCCTATGAAAAGAGGAAGGCACTTGATCCACAGATCACTGAGTGAATTTTTGTTGGATACCCTGACGGTGTGAAGGGATATCGTCTTATTGATCTTTCCTCGGACCAGCTCATCATTGAGCATAGTTTCCAATTCAATGAAAGTGTCTCACATGTACCTCAGCAACCGCATGCAGACACCTTCACTCTTCTACCTGTTCGAGATGATAAGCATGCACATGATGACTCTTCTTCAGACAAGAGTTTTGATTTAGAGGAATCAAAGGATTCAGATTCATATTAAGAGTCAGTGCAGTTAGATGCAGAGTCAGAGCATCCAAAAGTAGTTGCAGAGCCAGAGCAGAGGCCCAAGTGGGCACATACTACTCTTCAGGATGCAAGGGATCTCGTAGGTTATCCAACCGATACTAGGAGGACTCGATCTGATTTCGAGGAGCCTCCTGTTGCACTCACTGCCACTGAACCATTTCCTTCCAGGCATATTTTCTTGGTTCAGTCTTCAGATCCACAGTCTTATGGCGAGGTTGCTGGAAATCCATTTTAGGAATCCGCCATGCAGGAGGAGTACAACTCCCTCCTCGAGAACCAGAATTGGGATTTGGTTCCCCTTCCTTCTGGGAGGAAACTTGTGAGATGCAGATGGGTCTACAGGACCAAGAGTGTAACATATTGACAGATCAACAAATACAAAGCCAGGCTTGTCGCCAAAGGATTTTAGCAGGTTCATGGTATTGACTATGATGAGACCTTTGCTCCAGTAGCGAAGATGGATTCCTTACGATTGGCACTTGCCATTGCGACAACCAAGGGATGGGAAGTCCATCAGATGGACGTGAAGAATGCAGTTCTTCATGGTGATCTCTCTGAGGAGATCTACATGGAACAACCCCAAGGATTTATGCAAGACTCATCTTTGGTCTGTCGATTGAAGAAGTCACTTTATGGCCTCAAACAGGCTCCGAGGGCATGGTATGCCAAGATGGACTCCTACCTATTGTCACAGAACTTTGTACGTTGTAAATCAGACCCAAATGTATACATGATCAGGACGGTTGATTCACTTCTACTTTTAGTTCTGTATTTTGATGATTTGTTGATCACCGGTTGCTCGACTTCAACGATTGCTACAGTCAAGATGATTCTTCATGACAGGTTTTTGATGATGGACATGGGTCCTCCACACTTCTTCCTTGGACTTGAGATCAGTTAGGATGCATCAGGAATCAAACTGTCTCAATCCAAGTATGCACGAGATCTCCTTGAGAGATTGCACATGACAGACTACAATTCTGCTCCGACTCCTTTCCTATCAGGAGTCAAACTTGAGGATGGCAGGGAGACTCCATTGGTTGATAGCACACTGTACAGACAACTAGTGGGGAGATTGTTGTATCTCACACACTCCAAACCATACCTCTCATATGCAGTTGGTGTAGTTTCCACGTTCATGCAGGATCCACATGAGCTACATTGGAAAGATGCAAAGCGTATCCTTCGATACATACAGGGCACCATCACCTTTGGGATTCATTATGCAACATACTCTACATTATATCTCATTGGGTTTATTGATTCTGACTAGGCTAGCGATAGCATTGATCGCAATTCCACATCTGGTTACTCACTCAGTCTTGGTTCTGGGCCTATCTGTTGGTCGAGCAAGAAGCAAGCTGCCATTTCTCTATCTTCAGTCGAGGCAGAGTACAGAGGCGTAGTTAACATAACCATTCAGGCTATGTGGCTACAACATTTTCTCACTGAGTTGGGCATTCAGTTTCATCAGCCGATCATCATCTAGTGTGACAACCATATCACTCTGAAGTTCTACAGAGATCTAGTTCAGAGGCAGCGGACGAAGCACATCGAGATCCACATGCACTACATCCAGGACTTGGTACATGAGGGGATCATCGACTTACAGTTATGTCCTTCAACAGAACAAACAACATACATTTTCACCAAGACCTTTACTGAGCAGATATTCCATTCTCTGCGAGGTCGTCTTGGAGTGAAGGACACAATTGCCTAGCAACTGTAGTTCTTATTTTAACATACATTGTACCTTTAGGGGGGGTTTTCCCTTGAGGTTTTCCCTCTTTCCTCACTTTATTTTTAGTGTATCTTTTGTACTTGGGTACCTAACATGGCCGCGTTGCCAGGACCTAATCTTTATTTTCACCATAGTGATGTTCAGGGAGGGTGTTGGAGTTACTTCACACACACCTATGATTTATTTTTCCTAAGGTTATTCCTTGTTTATTATTCATAATTAGTCATTATCCAGTCTCCTATATTTTAGGGGAGAATATTCCACCTGGAGAATATTCTCTTTTAGTTGACACTTCAGTTTGACTGGTTGAGTTGAGTTTAGATGTTGCATTGGGATCATCACCATGATAATTCGACCTTGCCTTGGTATCATCATTAGAGTGGCACATTAGCCTTGATTCCCTGAGTTAACTCCTCACTACTCTCTGTTCAGTCAGTTAACTGAAGACTAGTTGACTAGTTAACTCAACTAGGTGGCAGTTCACTCCTGTAACTGCCTGAGAGACTAGAATAGGTGGCAGTTCACTCCTGTAACTACTGGTGTGTGTCCAGATCACTCTAGACCACCACTATGGCGCATTGGTTCACCTCAAGTCGAACTCATTGAGATATACAGAGTATGTCATGTGTAAATTAGTCATTATTCACAATAGTTAATGATAATTCTTCCATTCTTTCTCTCCTTCTTCTTCTTTCTCCAATTCTCTCTTCAAATGTGTGTATCATTGTTTAGCTAGATATATTCTATGCAGGTTCAACACATTTACAAAATAGAGGTAAGGCACTACCTCATTTTCACACTCTCACTCACTTAGTTAGGGCGCAAGTATGAGGAGCAACAATTGTAGCAGTTAAGGGGCAAGTCTGAGGAGAAGCAGTTGCAATAGTTAGGGCGCAAGTCTGAGGAGCAGTAGTTGTAGTAGTTAGGGTGTTAGTATTTATGGTATCTCTCTCTTATGTGCTTCTCTTTGTAAAGGTACGCTCTCTTGGTATTGTGTTGTTGCTGCAACCATGTTGGTATTTATGGTTAGGGTTATTCTGAGAAGACTTGATTCATGTACGAAATCTATCTAAGAAAAGGTTAATGTGCTCGGGGGTAGTACATGTAAGTACCTATGGTTGGGTGACAATGGTGTAACATTTCTATGGTAAAACGAGCATACCAAAATTTTAACAACGACTTGGTCTAGTGAGTGGTCTTTTCCAAGTATTTATGTTTTGTTCATGGTATTTAAGTGAATTCTCTATCAAAGTGGTGATAAGTTGCATGCCATCTTGTTTCCTTGGATAATGTTTTCTAGAAACCCTGGGGAAGGATTGTAATTGTTCATCACATTCCCTTGTTTTATCCATCTTAATTTTTTTGAAGCATACAAGGTCAATATTAGGGATTGTGAGTAGACATCCCCCTAACCTTATCTTTGAGGTTGAAATCTAGGGTTTACAAGAGGACAAACTATAGGGTTTGACCTATTTCCACTTGATCTTGTGCTAGAAACTCTAGAAGTAGGATGCCACCTAGGGTTTATGAGTGGATAAACTCTAGGGATTGTTTTCCTAGAAGGTTTGACCTAAGCTTATGATTGGATAATCCTAGAGTTTAATCTTCAAGTCTTCCTTTGCTTTTATCATCCTTTCAAGTTGTGGCATTGACTCAATATGCCCAAGGACTTAAAGAAGGCACTAATCTTTGTCTTGCTACAAGTAATTACAAGCCTCAGTTTAGGTTCTCTCCCAAACAACTTGGTTTTAGCTTAAGGTTTGCATCGCATTTGCATTTTCATCATTTTGTAGCCTAACATCTTGCATATTAGCCTAGATTGTCATATAATGTCATCATTTTCTACATTAATTTCATTTTCATCCATTAGGGTTTAACGTATTCCATATAATATACATAGTTTAATGCTCTTTCCTTCAATTGATTACTAACTTATGATTTGATGGTCTTTAAATTAGAATTTGGAGCATCTTTTGTTGCATTCTTAGCTAGTTCAAGAATAATTTACTATTGTTGTTGTAAACTTGTTGTTTATGAATCATATTATCTCTTGTCTCAAGTTTTATTGCAAAATCCTTTTCTCCTTTTCTTTTAGCTACTTTATCAGACTTTTTCTCTTTTCTTTTAGCTAGAGTTTTGGGGCATTTAATTTAACTTTTAGGCATAAATTTTCTTAACATCACTCTTCACACACACACACAATAAACTTGATTTCCCTAACTCATCTTAACCTTGTCCTTGACTTGAACCTAGCTAATAAAGTAACCAAGACAACGTGTCATGGACTTGCCTTTAGCTTGCTATAAGATCCCTTGAAGTTGTTAAGGAAGCCTCCCTTGTGTTAGATTATTTTCCATCACTATAATGAGGGAAGTAATTTCTTAGGTGATAGTGGAAATTACTTCCATATGTTACACTAGTTTAGCATCATGTGAAGGCTTTTCACAAGTGCTATATTGGGTGATAACATTTTGGTGTCGTTGCCAGGGAGAATTCAATCATTCTTCCTATGACACTTTATTGGTAAGCTTACTTCAAATGCATAATCCAACAAGCTTACTTGGAAACTCCACTAAGCGTAGAATCTCTTTGCTTTGATGAACCTTGTCTAACAAGATCATCTAGCGACTCCACCAAACTAAAGTGTTGAAAACACTAATCAAGATCCTAAGATGAGGTTTGATAATCCCTCCAAAACCTATAAGAGAAGGCCTCCTCACAACTTTCCTATAGTTAATTCCTTATTTGGAGGAAGACTTCCTTTATCTCCAATGGCTCCACCACCATGGGTTACCAATGCTTTCAAGCCTTTATATATGACTGGGATACAAGGATATCCTCATGTTATTCCCAACAAATTTGATAAGTGGTTTCCTAAGTTTTCTAGTAATAATGTCATATATGTTGAATAACATGTTGATTCCTTTTATACGTACTTTCAAAATTACCCTCTCAATAATGATGATGAAGATGTGGTTATGAAATTGTTTGTTGTTTCTTTAGTTGAAGATGTTAGGAGATTGTATAATAACCTTCCTGATAAGAGTATTAAAACTTGGGAATCCTTTCATAGTGCCTTTGCGAATAGATGGGGAACCAACAAGGATCATAGGTTGTTGTTGGTGTAATTTAATGAAGCAAAGAAGAAGGAAAATGAATCGGTGAAATAATTTGACATGATATTTGAGAACTTACTTAATCCAATTCTTGATGACCTCACTCCAAGGATGGGGTCATCCTCCTTCAATATACAAATGTCTTTGAGGGGAAATTTGGATTCATGCTAAGGGATAAGTTAGATAAGTCCCCTAATACCCTCGTAGAAGCCCATGAACATGCTGCCAATATTGAGGAAAATATTTTAGCTTCCAAGGTAGAGCCTTTCCATGTCCCTCAAGCTAATGTTGATATTAAGCCTAGAATTTTGTATAATGTTTAACCTACAAATGATTCTATAACAATCATCATGCAGAGACTTGAGAGAATATCAACCGAATTTAACCATATCCAAAACAACCTTATGAACAAGAATACTAACCTAGAAAGGGCCCAACAACAAAACCTTCCTCCTAAACCTTAATATAACAATGTTCAACATCAACAAAGAGGAAACCCAATATGGAAACCTAAGCCCTGTAATGAACAAATATTTCCTAATACCCTACACCTACTAATGTGATTAATAAAGAATATGGTCCTTGGTGTTTACATTGTGGTGATTCTCATTAGGAGCATGAATTTCCTAAACTTCATAACAATATTGGTAATAATGAGGAACCTATTAACTGTGAGTATATGAACTTTATTGATACGTTGGATCCCACTTACACTATCTGATCCCAAGAATATTGCAATCTCACCTTGGAACAACTTGAAAGAGGCAAGTAAGAAGCTGCTAGGAAAGCTAGGCTAGAGGTCTTAAGCTTTATGGATAAGGAATCAAGGGAAAAACTTAGAAAGAAAGAATATTTGACTTACTCTAGAAGAATTATGCACTCGATATTCCCCTTGGTGATCCGAGACTTCCTTGGGAAAGACTTCCTAAGCCAATGGACTCTAATCCTCCTCCTAAAACAACCTTTCCTTAGAACAATGACATAGATATGAACATTGGCATGGTTAGTATCTTAGAAAAGGTTAATGTACCTATCCCCCTCACTAAGATTATGAAGAATCCTTCTTTAAGAGACAAGGTTAATAAGTTCTTAAGTGTCCAAGATGAACGTGAGGATCCTCCTATATTGTTACAATCCATGAATTGTGATCCTAACAAGAGGGAACATCCCCACTTATTCATTGCTTTGGTAGTAAATGACTTGTTAATTCATAATTGTATGTTGGATTATGGGGTCTCTACCAATGTGATGTTCTTGAGGGTCATGAATCAATTGGTATTGAAGATCATATGACCTTATAGGAAAATATGTGGGATTTATTCTAGATCCATCAAATTTCTTGGTATAATCAATGATCTTGAGGTCCACCTTGCCACCTATCCTAAAGTATCCCTTTTGATGGATATTATAATCATTGATGTGCCTAATTCTTGGGGAATGTTTTTTTTTTTTTTTTTTCCTGGGAAGTGGGCCGAAACTTTGGGTGGTAGTATTCATATGGGCCTATCCTATGAAACCATACAAATTGGATATGGGAGCTATGTCACCTTGTATAATCATCCTATGACTAGAAACCATGTGGAAAACACTAGTGACAAAGATAATGAGAGTGAGTACAATTTTGAGAATCTAGAATCAGACTTGATAAAAGAATCCCATTGAATATATAAATACAATTCAATATACATGGGGTAATATCGCTTCCAAGACCTGGACAATGTCACTTTATGTGCTCTAATTTTGAAGCTCTACCCTCATTCATGGTTGTGCATATGCATTATATCCTTTAGGTCCTCTCAATTTGAGTATCAACTTGTTCTTGTTTGTTCATCTACATACGAATCTCGGGTAAGACAACTATATCTAGTTGACAGAAAACAAATTTAGAAAATCAAATATTTTGTCATTAGCCTTTAGAATTAATTTATGCACTGAAATGTTTGCTTATCTTAAACAAAATATTTCATTATGAGCATATTAAATATTCCTCCATATAATTCTTGTGATTGTACGTTTATGCATTGTCCTTGGCCATTTGACATAAACTGTACAGATTCCTCAAACTCTAAAAATTACAGAAAACATTTACAACTAAAAATTAGGCTACCCTTCAAGACATCACAAATATTCTCGAAGGGTTATAAGTGCATATCTATCTACCATGACTCGATGGAATAATACTCCTCTTGATTCGTAATGAGGGGACCCCATATCTGATAAGAATTTGACTCTCTAAGGAAGGAAGATACAATGTCGTATTACATGGAATAATACTCCTCTTGATTCGTAATGAGGGGACCCCATATCTGATAAGAATTTGACTCTCTAAGGAAGGAAGATACAATGTCGTATTACAAGAGAAATTCTAAGTTAAGTACATATATAATAAAAAGACCATGAATATGTTACAAAACCAACCCTTCAATAGTAAGACCCGGGGTTGCCTTCAAGCCATGAATTTCTCTTTGAACAATAACAACAATAGAATCATTGCATAAATTATTCATTACATAACCATAATACCACTCATATTGTTATTTTTTTGTTTAATTGAATGCATCCACTGGTGGATAACCAATGGGATTGAACATATCATTGACAAAACAAAACTTTGAAAGCTTAAACCAAGACCTGAAACAATAGGAAAAGGTTGAAAAACTATGGAACCTTAAAAAAACTTGAAAAAAATGGATATATATGGATATGGAAATTTTTGCATCACATACATCCATGTGTAAATATCCAACAATATACCTTCAAATCTAACTAGACAATATTTATGGCCTATAAGCATAGTATCAACAAGATGTAGAAGCTTTAGATTCTTGTGGGGAGCACCACCACCACCATCAGATTCACACTTAATTGAATATGTTATGATCAGAGAAAAATGGTTTTTGGGATTGGAAACCATGACCTTATTGGCACTAACTAGCCAATAGATATTTTCAATCTTACCCACTGGGTGTTCAACAATAACACTTGCAACATCTGTAGCCTGATAGTTTAGAGATTTTTTAGTCTAGACAACCAAAAAATCCTCACAATAGCATTCTACAACTCTAACCTTAATTTCATCTCATTAAAATTTGATAAATATATCAAAACATTATAAATCTCTGCTATTAATCCTCTCGATTAAAACCTACAAATGCAATAAGATCTGCATAAAAGTCGAGATAGAAAACAACTCCTTGATTCTAGTACCTTATATAGATTGGTCAGCCTTAGTGTCTTCCTCAACCATGAAATTATCCTAACAAACTTAGTAATAGAATGAATTTTCCTTTGTCGATATACACAAACATTAACAACAAAACTATCAATATGAAAAAGAATCAAATACACACACATTAATTTCAATGGATTATCTTAGCAGTGGATTTTTCTCACAAACGTTTTGATATCTAGCTTCCTGAATGGCACTTTGAATTAAGGGAGGCACCATGGAAACAAAGAGGTAATAGGTTTGAAACCGTTCCTCTAAAATATCATGCTTAGTTCCTCCATGTGTGTTGAGTACAAAACCACAGAGATAGAAACCAAGTGAAGTCCCCTTTGTTGTTGTAGAAAGCTTTCAATTATGGTTCCAACCTTCATTGATATGACCGAGGGATGCCTTCAAGCCATGAAATTTGTTCTAAATTGTAACAACCATAGAATTGTTGCATAAATTCTTCATTAAGACACAATAAGATTGCCCACATTGTTACTTTGTTTTTTAAACTGAACACATCTACGAGTGGATAACAAATAGGACTAAACATCTCATTACTGGATTTCTCGATCTGAATGTCTTCCCTAACTCCAATACCTTATCTATATGTTTCAACCTCCTACTCTTCCCTTGTCACGCCCTCCATCATCAAGGTTTCGTAGTCAAGTAGTTTCTCTCCCATAGAGAAATGCAGGGCAATGAACCCATCAAAATCCAGGCCGTCGGGTTCTATCTGGAAGAAGTCACCAAGCATGGATTCTAGATTGAGCATTGGATGGGAATAAGACTAAAACGCATGTGACAGGTGGACATCCTGCAATGTTTTCTACATTGTTTCCACGTGCTTTTTTTCCCGAGAAAAAATCAAGTAATTTTATTAACATACCAAAATTACATTGATAGATGCCTATCCTAGGGGTAACTAAAGAGATGATATCTTGAGGCCCACAGGTAGTAGACATGGAGTCTCGAGAGCCAGATGACCAACAAATCCCACTTTGAGCAGACAAAGCCCCTCCTCTCCACCACACATCACCATTCATCATCAACAGCCTAGGAGCACCGTCACACCAGTTTGGTCCCTAGAGCACAGTAGGTCTTGCTTCATGAGTTAACAAGTCCCTTCTTGTGGTAAGTGTCACTTTAATAATTGAATCATTTAAGCATGTTGCAAAGAGTCATTTCTTGATTATGAAAACATTTGCTTGGAAATTATACCTTTTTCCTTATTTCACCTTGGTGGTTGACATGGTTTCCTAGTAAGTGGGTCACCCTTGGGGAAAGGGTTGCTATTGGGGGATCTCCTTGAAGGGTTATCATACCATTCTCATCCATACTTACAACTTTTCCACACTTCCTCTCCTATGTTTCCTCTTCTATTGGGTTTTTGTGCTCATTGACCCCAAGAAGAGCTTGTACCTCATTTCATGGGAAGAAGGGGCTAAAGGCCCAAAGGTGTTGTAGCTGGAAAAAGTTAAAATCCATAAATTACCCCTCTAGATGCTCACCCTAAGGTCTTGAGAGAAATGAAACACTTATACATAAAAAATCAAGGACCCTTAAAAAGGAAGACACATAATTAATAAATGTCTCTCTTGTTGGGAGAACGCATTTGCGATGTCTTTTAATTTCCAGTGCATATTGCACTCAATTTATTCTAACTTCAAGTGGCATTGCGGTGCTCTTTATTTTCCATTGCACATAGCACTCAATTTTCAGACCATAATAAATTAAAGGCAAAGGATTGGAAAAATGTTACATTGCAAACAAGGGGTGCAACACACCCTCCACAAAGACACCCATAAATGAGACAATATGAGCCCTTGGTATGTCAAGAATGCCATGTCCAAAAGTCATCCCGCCATCCACCTCATACTCACTACATGACTTAGAGAGGTTCTTCTTGGGAAATTTTCCTTGAATTGGGGATTAGCCTACCCAATAGGGCACCATGACAACCCTCCCATACTTAAATTTGGTAAATTTTATAAGGTCTTTGAGCATTTGTTTAGTTTGAAAAAGGGGGATTTAATGCACATGCTTGGGTGGTTATTTTATTAAATGTGACTTACTTGGCATGATACATGTGACTTGTGGACCCTTGGAGGGTGTACTTGTTTGTCTTTGCAAGACCTTTCCCGGTGGAAGACAATCATGAAGGGATTGAGTCACTTTGACCTTCATAGGGGCTTGGAAGCCCATTGGTTGGATGTAGCGCCCAACTCATTGAAGACATTGGAAGATGAAAATTTCCATAGGAGGAACTTTGAAAACATTTGAGGATGACATTGTATACCCTGACACCTGGACGTTGGCCTTTGGAGGCCTAGGGCATCACTCTCTATCCCATGATGTCACTTTGAGGCTAGGGTTTTATGGGTTTGATGTTTCTGGAGGTGATGTGATGTGGTTTGACCAGAGGAGACACATGGCATGACATTCTAGCACATGAGATCATGACACATGGCCTTTGAAGGCCCAACAACCTACACCTTGATGCTTAGCGTCTCATTTTTAGGCCCTATGTCACCCTTTAGGGCATGATGTCACCCTATTTAGAGTTTTGTTTTATGTATTTTTCATATTTGCAAATTGTAAAGGAAAATGAAGGGGGTCGACCCCCTTTTAATTTGTTGTTGACAATTTTTTGTGGACAAATTGGTTTAGAAGGCCTCATATAAATAGAGGCCACCTCTTGGGAAATTTGCTATGTCTTGTTTTCTTGTCATTATGGATGCTACACTTCTCTATTGGTGGAATAAAGGCTAACAACTTCTCTTAGATGCTTGTTCTTGGCAATTTGGTGGAATTTGTTTGATAAAGTAAGGGTTGTGCATGCTATCTCTTGGAATAGGTAAGGAATTTCTACAATCTTGTGTTTTTCTTCTTAATTTCAAGGTTATTAATCAAACCCTAGGAGGAGTATAAGGGCATCCACCCTCCATCAAGGAATTTTCTTCTTTTGTTATTGAAAAGGCTTAAGGATTGCTACAAGGAGTAAGAGGGTTTACACCCTTGTAGCAAGACCTTGCTAAAGTTTGTTTTATATAGGGAGTAAAAGGGCTTAAACCCTTAGAAGAGTAATAAATCCTAGATTAACTTGGTTGTGACCAAGCAAGAGACCCAATAACCCAATAGATAAGGCACTAGTTGCATTGGAGATTGAATATTGTTGCATTGGTAAACGTGAATTTAAAGAGATTGAATTGTTTAAGGTTGGATCTAAATTTTACATGCTTTAAGATGTTGTGTGCCCTAGGGGCATGTTGATTTGATAAGTGATTGAGCTATTGTAATAAACATTAATCTATAACCAATAGGGTTGCAACAAACTCAATCTCTCTTTCTCTTTTACAACTTTTCTACCGCTGAAAATTACTTGTAAGTTGTGATAAATGTTCTATTGGTAATAAGTTATTGATTGGGTGGTTTACTTGCTAATTTTAGTGGCTAGAAATTGTTGTTGTAGAAAAAAATTTCTACAACCATTGGGCTGTCATAAATACTTGTTGATAACACATTAGAAACACTCTCTTGCTATCAAAATCTTGGTTTAAAGATTGGAAGATTGTCTACTAATTGCTAGCTTTATTTTCCAACATCATATACTTGATTTTTGATGGTTTAATTTGTAGTTGTTATAACTTATTCATTTATGACATATATTTATTTATTGCTGCAATTTTTGGACAATAAGGTTTCTTATTGATTCCCCACTTGTTTTGAGGCTTATATCAACATGTCTGGTCTTGTTTTGGTTTATCTAACATTGTTTTGCAAGTACACAACCTTGGAAACCATTTACCGATTTCAAAGACTCTCTTCTCAAGCCTCAATCTTATCATATACCTTGACCTATACATGTGTCATTCTAGATCCTTGCTTTCCCCCCTTGCAATCTCCCTAGGGTCACTCGGGAAGCTTCCCTTGTGTTGGACTTGTCCTTCACTAAAACGAGGGGTATATCTATTGAGGTGACAATGATAGGTGTCCCTAGATGTGTCACACATTTGTTGCTTAGGTTGGGATTTTCCTAAACTACAAACTGTGCGATAACAATGCCAATGGCATTCTTGTAGCATAGCTACTCAAAATTGTCCTATCTAGAAATTCCTTCTACTGCTGGAAAAATATCCATCAAAATATTCTAATATCAAGTAAATGACAAGTTGTTGTAAAATATGATAATTTCATATGCATACACCAAAAGGTTGTAAAAGTATGGGAAAAAAGCACAAATCTGGCCATATTACATCTGATTTGCAGTGAAACTATTGTTAAATATCATGAAAAATTAGAACCTAGTTGCAGATTTAACAAAAATAAAGAGTAGAACTGAACTTTAAATTAAAAAATATGAACATGTTGATTTTTCATAACACTCTAATGCAGCAGAAAGTAAAGACATAAAGACACAAGCATTCACACATAAAATACTCATTGTTTTTTGGTCAAATGACCCCGGAAAAACCCAACTGGGAAAATCAATCTTCTGCTTGGTGATTTGTTTTTTATTTCAGTAAGGGATAACTTCATAATTTTACATCTATTATGTAAAATATTTTCCTTCAACAACCTCACATCCATCACACTCCCTTTATCTGCTCACGGTTTGGTTGTTGGATGTGTCATATGACCTGAACAACGTTGTTGTACGGCCCAGGTCACGATGCCTGTCTGCTAGGTGTGTTGTATAGTCTGTACGGCCTAGGTCATGCTGTCTGGCTGCTAGGTGTGTTGTATAGTCTGTACGACCCAAATTGTGCCCAGATCTAGTTGTTAGTTGTTGGTTGAGTATAGAAGTTGTTGACTCAGTGAAATGGAGGTTGTGCGGCCTCTTTATGAGTTGTTGAAGCTTTCCCTATCGTTGAACCATGCTACTCTAAGCTTCCTCACCAAGTCGATGCAAATTTTAACCTTGTACAATTATTTACTGCAAACATATTTTCAGTAAAAGAACAGAAAAGATACAATGATAAATACAAACATTACAGAGATATTTTTCCCCTAGAAACCCAAATCGGGAAAACCAACATATTCTATATTCATTCATTGTGATACATTGTTTACAATACAATATACATATAGGAGCCAACGACATCCAAAACCCTAACCCAATGATATAGATTAATCAACAACCCTAATTCCTTAACCAAAAATAGAAAACCATCGGAAAAAACCATGTGTTGAAAAGCCGCCCAACAATGGACACAAAAAATGAGGTAAAAATGCGACACATTTCCCGAGGGAGTTACACATACCAAACATTCTCGCACTTGTTTTTTTTTTTGCATACAAGGTTACATAGTCAACAATCCAAGGAAACAATGCCCATGGATCCTCTAATCCAAGAGAACTTCTTAGTGCTCACAAATTTTGTTAATGAATCTGCAACATTCTTCAAAGTGTCCACCTTCATCAACAAAACATTCTTCAAAGTGTCCAATCTTCACTGAACAAAACTTTCTTTCTTCAACCATGTTCCCCAATAAAGTGGACATTCAATAATAATATGCTTTGTCTTTGAATTATGAGTTGGGTTATTCGCCAAAAATTACACTTTGATTGTCACAACATATCCTTACAACTTAATGTACCAACCTAATACCTGAAAAATACCAAACGTATACTAATTCTACTTGTATGAGTGGTCGGTGTATCTAGTCTTCAGAAGTTGAAAGTGCCACTACATCTTGTATTTTTCTCATCCAACCGATTGTTCTTCCAAACAGGTTAAACATGGCACCCCACTCTTTGTAGGATATCCCATAATTCCATCTCCAACCTAATTCAAGGCCCACAAAGCCATGTATGTCCAACACTCTATCCAATCTCGCCTTCCTGTAGTACAATCCATAGCTGGGGCAAAGTGCCATGCAAATACTTGAAAACCTTTTACCGTTATCCAATGCTCCTCCCCTGTTTTGACATATACCTACTCAAAACTACTCAAAACTCCCACTGCATGTGCAATGTCTGGTCTAGTACAGACCATTGCATACATCAAACTACCAACTGCACTCGCATATGGAACACGAGACATGCCCTCCTCCTATTCATGTGTCTTGGGACACTGATCCACATATAAATTTACACCAGCAAGATTAGGGATCTTGACCAGTTTACATTCCTGCATATTAAACCTCTGCAATATTGTCTCGACATATTTTCTTAGATTTAACCAGAGTTTCCTCTTTTTCTGATCTCTTTTAATTTCCATGCCCAAAATTAATTTTGCAGCACCGAGATCCTTCTTGTCAAATTTAGAGGACCACTGAGTTTTCACATCCTAGATAATCTCCTTGTTGTTTCCTATCATCAACATGTCATCCACATACAAGACCAAATAAATCAAATGATCACCAATTAATTTAAAATACACACAATGATCATCTTCGTTTCTTGTGAAGCCAAGTCCCAGCATATAAGTATCAAATATTTGATACCACATCCTTGGTGATTGTTTTAAGCCATACAGGGACTTTTTCCACTTGCATACCAATTCCTTCTTTCCCTTCACAACAAATCCTTCTGGTTGCTTCATATATGTTTCTTCTTCCATATCCCCATGTAGGAACGTTGTCTTCACATCCATCTTTTCTACTTCAAAATCAATTGCAGCAACAACAGATAATAGAAATCTTATAGAAGTTAACTTGGAAACAGGAGAAAAAATATCACCAAAATCAATTCCCTCAACATGGGAATAACCCTTTGCTACTAACTGAGCTTTGTATTTCTCCACTTTTCCTTTTGCATTCAACTTCTTTTTAAATACTTATTTTTTTCCAATGAGATTTCTTCTAGTTGGAAACTCCACTAGATCCCAAGCCTCATTATTATCCAAGGTTGTCATTTCTTCATCCATGGCCTTTTTCCAGAGTTTTCCATCCTCTGAATCCACTGCCTTCTTGACAGTTCTAGGATCATCATCAGTGATAGCCAAAGAAAAAATTGAACGAAAATCAGATGTAGTATACCTTTCTAGTAGCATTCTTTCTCGAACCGATCTCCTCAATACTGTAGTATGAGGATCCTCTTCTTCTGATTCTTGTTCTTCTGTAGAGTCTGATTCATCATCCTTTAAATCAAACTCTATTTTCTTTGGTTCTTCCTTTGTAGGACTTATTCTTTAACAACATCCTTCATTTCTCTAAATACCACATCTCAGCTATACACAACCTTTTTAGTTTTTGGGTTCCAAAACTTATAACCTTTGAGACCATTTTTATACCCAATAAAGATACACTTTTCAACCTTCTTATCTAGATTACTCATGTTTTCCTTTAGAACATGAACACAAGCCTCACAACCAAATACCTTGATATGTGTGAGAGAAGGTTTCATACCCATTCATACCTCTTGTGGAGTCTTTTCATCCATCACTGATGAGGGTGATCTGTTTACCAAGTAACATGTAGTACCCACTGCCTCTGCCTAGAATTATTTCCCTAATCTAGCACCACTGAGCATGCACCTTGCTTTTTCCATCAACGTCATGTTCATCCTTCACCAACAAAGGTCGCGAAAGTGGTGACACCAACTCAGAGCTAGAAAGGGTGTAGGAGGTGATGACAAGAACAAGGCATCACCAAAGGTAAGAGAGGAGAAGTAGAAATGTTAGCATGGATTTAGAGAGGGCACGAGAGGAGAAGAAAGAGAGAGGACAAGAATAAGGGAATGAATGAGCTAGCGACATTGAAGTAGAACTAATGAAGGCAGGAGACGAGAGGAAGGAGACATCAGAGGGATGGAAATGACTTTGCAACTATATGCTACAAAATGAAACAACCAAATCCAACATTGTGGGGAAGTGACCAAAGGAAAGGAAGCAATGACCAACCCCAACTAGGGAGAAGTCATCTCAAATCAGGCCCTACCTAAGACAACTTCCTAGAGGGAACCAATCATCAACGAATTGTCCAAGAGGCAAAATGGGAGTGCTATTAATTTCTCTTGGAATAGTAAAATAGAAGGCTCGGGTTGGCCCTACAAAGGTCTCATTCTAAAACTCCATTCTGTTGAGGTGTATATGGAGTAGTATTCTGCGTTGCTATATTGCACTTCTTACAAAATTCTTGAAATTCATTCCCGCAGAACTCTCTGTGATTATTTGTCATCAACACCTTAATTCTTTTCTCTATTTGATTCTCAACAAGAGCATTGAACTCTTTAAACCTGCCAAAGACTTCAAATTTATTCATGAGGAAATATATCCAAGTATTCCTCGAGAAGTCATCTATAAATGAGACATAGTACATAGATTTTCTCGATGATGGAACCGACACAGGTCCAAACACATCACTATGAACTAGTTGTAAAATTCCTTCTGCCCTCGTTGCACCAGAGGGGAATCTTACCCAATTATGATTCTCATAAACACAATGTTCACAGAAATCAAAATCCAAAGAGCAGTGAGACATACCTTCAACCATACCTTTATCGTGTAGTAGTCGAAGACCCTTCTCTCCTATATGACCCTATCTTTGATGCAACAACATAACATTTTCTCCAGAGACTGTAGGAGTTCTTTCTTCTTCAACTCCAATATAAATAACAATGAAACTATTACACCCATCACTAATAGTGCTTCATTGCATCTTATATAGAGTTCCAAACCGAATTCCCTTCAACAACACCATTTCTCCTCGAACCATCCTGTAGATTTCCTTTTCAAATATTTTTTTTTCCCTTGCATCATTCATTTTGCTTACATAAATGAAACTTTTATCCAATCTTGGGATGTGAAGAACACCATGTGGTGTTCTAATCCTTCCATATATGAGCCTCAACTTGACTTTTCCTCGACCTATAATTCTAGTTTTCGAGTCATCACCTAGGAAAACATTACCTCCATCATACCTTTCATATTCACAGAACCACTCCCTGTGGGGAGTCATATGAAAAGATGCACCTAATTCAACCAACCATGCCTCATGATCTGCATGTGTTCTTGAAGAAGCCAAGTACACATCCCCTTCTTCTTCCTTGGAGGTCTTTTCTTCTGTAGAATGAGATTCTTCAGATCCCTTCATTTTTTGAACTTTGGATCTACACTGCTTCTTGTAGTGCCCTTCTTTTCCACATCTCCAGCATACATTTACAAACTTTCTGGGAGACTTAGATCTTCCCTTAGACTTATATATCCCACTTGAGGACTTAGATCTATTTCTTTCCTGGGAGCGTCCTCTTGCAAATAATGGATATGTGCTATGTCCTTCCATGTTCTTCTATCTCATCTCCTCCGACAACAAGGATGAGACCACTTCATCAAACTTCAAGGAAGTTGTATTACTACCTATGGCCACAACCAGACTATCCCACGAGTCTAGTAAAGAGCATAGTAAACCAATACACTTATACTCATCTGAAATTTTAATCTCAACAAATACTAACTGAATTACCACAGTATTGGATGCGTTCAAGTTCTCTTCCATCGAGTCTCCATCTCTCATCCTCAGGTTATATAACTTCTTTCTTAGGAATAGTTTATTTACTAGGGACTTAGACTGATAAAAATTCCCCAACTTATCCCATAAATCTTTGGTTGTAGCTTCCTCTGACACATTCAGTAATACTGAATCTGAGAGAAACAGTCGGATTGTGCTCTTCGCCTTTTGATCCAAATTTTTCTATACATCTGTTGAAGTTCCTATAGGTGCAGTACATGGATCCACCACAATCCACTAATCTTTTTCCACCAACAAATCTTCCATATTGAGCTTCCAAAGCTCAAAAATTTTTCCATTAAACTTCTCGATCTCCATTTTCAAATTGCTCGCCATTTCTTTTCACCTGAAAAATCAATACCACGGATCCCCAATGTAACAAGGCTTATCACAGTCATGAGCCAAACCTTTGACCACAAAGGCATCCCCCTAAAGCCAACAAAGCTCTAATACCAAATGTAGATTTTAACCTTGTACAATTATTTATTGCAAACATATTTTCAGTAAAAGAAGAGAAAAGATACAATGGAAAATACAAACATTACACAGAGATTGTTCCTCTAGAAACCCAAACTGGGAAAATCAAAATATTATATATTCATTCATTGTGATACATTGTTTAGAATACAATATACATATAGGAGCCAACGACATCCAAAACCATAAACCAATGAATATAGGAGCCAACGACATCCAAAACCATAAACCAATGACCCGATTAGTCAAACCCTAATTCCTTAACCAAAAAAAACCAACTTTAAAACCATGTGCCGAAAAAACTTCCAACAATGGACACAAAATCGAAGTTGACACTTAAAACAAGACAAAATGCGGACACATTTCCGGGAGGTAAAAGAAAAATTTCCTGTGAAGGTTCTCGAACCCCTGGCAACCGACCTTGATCCCACCATATAAATGGCTTAAGATTAGATCCAATGGAGGGCTTAGGATTGATTTCCCTCTTATGACTATAGGAAAAATTATTTTCCCCTAAGTCATCTAAGCATGAGAAGGGTTTATTAAATTTGGGTCCCTCTTGGTGGGTCCCATGACAGATTTGGTGCACCTCCAAATCTAGCGAACCATTTCCTCTCTAACTCCAATTCTAACACTCCCTCTTAGAGAGGAAGTTGTTGTGCACTACACCAAGTTTATCTCTGAAGTAGACGAAACTTGTCCTTGACAATGCCTTGGTCAGTATATATGTTGTCTGCTCTCATGTTGGTAAGTACTGAAGTTTTAATTTTCCCCACTGAACCCAGTCTCTGATGTGATGGTACCTGATCTCAATGTGTTTGGAATGGTCATGAAACACTGGATTTTCAAAGAGATTGATGCAGCTCTGATTGTCACAGTGTATGACTATGGCCTTCAATCCCTGACCAAAAATTCCCACAAGTAGCTTTCTCAACCAAATATCCTCGCATGCATCCATGTTGGAAGCCATATACTCGGCCTCAGTTGAGCTCAGTGCAATTGATCTTTGCTTCCTGCCGAGTCAAGAAACAACAACTGACCCAACACTGAAAGCACACCCTACAGTTCTTTTTCGATCAATGGAACCCCATGTCCAATCAACATCGGTGAAGCCCTGAAGCCTCACGTCATCAACCTTCCTATACCACAAACCATAATCTATTGCACCCCAAAGATATTGTAGCACATTTTTAGCAACAACCCAATGTAGCGTGGTGGGCTCTACCATAAACAAGCTCAAATGGTTAACTACAAAACATATGTCAGATCGTGTGTTAGTGAGATACATCAGCGACCCTATGAACTTCCTATATATTGTGGCATCAACCCTCTCATCTCTGCTAGAGTCCACCTTCTTCTAGTTGGTGACTAGAGTAGTGGCCACGGCCCTGCAATCCTGCATGTGAAATCTCCTGAGAATCTTCTCTTCATATATGTCCTATCCCAAGGTCTCACCATCACCCTGGAAAACCTCCAATCCAAGGAAATAGTGCATCAGCCTTAAATACTTCATCTCAAACTTGTGTGCAAGTTCCTCCTTGCAGTCTTGGATCAAGCTACCTGCTCCCGACAATATTAAGTCATCTACATAGAGCACAAGAATGAGCAGTTTCCTCTCAACTACAATGCAGTAGAGGTTTTTATTCGCTTCACTCTTGGTAAAGCCCAATCTGAGAAGGTAGCTGTCAATGCGGGCGTATCAAGCCCTTGGTTCCTGCTTGAGCCCATAAAGAGCTCTCTTAAGCCTACATACATGCATGTCCCTATTGAAGGTCTCAAACCCCTAAGGCTTCTCCACATAAATATCCTCCTCAACCATTTCGTTAAGGAAGGCGGTCTTAACGTCCATCTGGTGGAATTTCCACCCCATCTATGCTGAGATAGACAATATAACTCTAACGAACAAATATTGCGCAACAGGTGCAAATGTCTCATCATAGTCGATCCCCTCGACCTGTGAGAACCCCTTGGCCACAAATTTTTCCTTTCATTTCTCCACACTCCCATCAACACCCTACTTGATCTTATACACCCAACATGAGCCAACCACATATTTTCCCTCTGATCTAGGCACTATATCCCACACATCATTGCGCATGATAGAGGAGCACTCCTCTACCATGGCATCTCGCCAAACTTGCTAGGAAGTTTCCTCATGATAGGAAGAAGGCTCTGAGTCTATCAACTCAGTCATAAGTGCCAAACAACCTGTATACCTCTATGGAGGTTTTCTCTGTCTGAATGTAGAATTGGGAGCCTTGATTCTCTACTGAGCCTCTCTGATCATCTGATCTTCCTACTTGGCTCATCTTCTCCTTGAACTGGGAGTCACTGGTTGTGTGGGCTTCACACGTTCCTCTCTCTCTTCCTCAATCTTCTCCTCATCATGTTGTTCGACCTGTCTCACTACTAGCTGAGTAGGTGATTGAGGGGTTGGTTGAGCCTCCTGCTTGGGAGCCTGTTGCTCCTCATCCTATGCTATTGTCTACTCACGCTCCAAGGACTTCCTAAGATCCCTACCCTCCTCAAACCTAACATCACGCCTGATCATTTTCCTCCTAAGTGTCGTCACATACACCCTATATGCCTTGGATGTCTCAATGTAGCCTACAAATATGCCCTTCACTGCCATGGGCTCTAGCTTCCTCTTGCTCTCCAAAGGTACATGGAAGTAAACCAAACTGCCAAAGATCCCGAAGTGAGAAACATCATGCCTATTGCTTGTAAAGTCCTCCTCCGGTGTAGCCCTTCCTAGCACCTTGTGGAGACTCCTATTTTGTAAGAACATTGCAATGTTGCATGCCTCAACTCAGAGAAACATGGGAAGTACCTGGTCATGCAACATGACCTTAGATACACCCACTATGTTGTGATTCTTGTTCTTAGCCACCCCATTCTACTAAGGATTATGGGGTGAAGTGATCTCTCTCTTGATGCCCTCATTGTCACACAAGTCCCTAAAGGAATTAGAGATGTACTCCCCCCAGTTATCAGACCTTAAGGCCTTTATCTTCTTGTTGGTTTTGTTTTCAACTAAGGCCTTGAACTCTATAAATATATACAACACTTAATATTTATTTCTCATAAAAATATATCCAAGTTTTAAGAGAATGTTCATCAATAAAAATAACATAATACCTGAACCCATGAAAGGATGGAGACGAGAATGGTCCACAAACATCCTAGTGAATCAAATCCAATATATCTTTGGCTCTGTCATCTCTGCTGGGATAGGAAGTCTTGGAATACTTACCAAGGGTGCAACCCTTGCACACTTCATGATGATCCACGCTGCATGGTGGCAGTCATGTGGCTATCTCCCCCCCCCCAAAATTCAGCGGCCTATGGTGCAAATGACTCATGTGCCTATGCTAAAGCTCTGCTAGCTCACGGCCTTGTTGGTTGTCCTTCTTTATATTCAATGCTACAACAACCCCAAATTGTAACCTATAGAGGGTTTTTTCCCTAACTCCAATATGCATTGTTGTCCTAGAGTTGGGAGGTTTCATGAGGACCTTTCCTTTGTGAAAAAACACCTCAAAACCTAGGTCTTCAAGCACTGAAATTAACACCAGATTTTTCTTCATCCCTGGAACATAGATAACATATCTAAGATAAATAGGTTTTCCAAATTCCCTCTCAAACTTGACAACACCTACACCTTTGGCTTGTTATTTTCCATCATATCCCATCTCAATATTGAACTACATGTCCTTTTCTGTCAGTTGGCTGAAATAATTTATGTTCCCTGTCATATGGCATGAAGCCCCATTTTCAATATACCAGGTGTTGCTGGTCAGAAAGATGGCCATACATGCAATAAGTGAGAAATCCTCCTCAAAACAAGATGAGAACTCCTCTATTTCTGTTGAAGCTGCAAACTGGCCCTTCTTGGACCCCTTCTTGTGCTGAGGACATTTAGTGGCATAGTGCCCAAACTGATGGCACTGAAAACACTTCACTTTGCTAAGGTCTTTCTTGGGTTTTCCTTGTCCCTTTGAGCTGGACTCAGCCCCTCCTGAGCCCTTTTTACCTATGGCTTTGCCCCCTTTACCAGCTAGTGTGAAATTCTCCTCAACAACTTCTTGTTTCACATGAGACCCAGATCTAGTTTGTTTCCTAATCTCCTCCTGCACACAATCACTCCATAACCACTCCCAATCTAGAAGATTTTCTCTGCCACTGACTGCATCAATGATTTTTTCCCATGACTTGGGAAACCCCAATAGTGCAAAACTGACCATCTTTGTCTGTGATTGTTTCCCCCACCCTGCAAGCTCATCCTTGACTTGAGTAAATCTGGTGAGGTAGGAAGCAAGTGATTCAGACTTCGTCATTTTGATATTTATCATCTTGTCTCTGAACACAAGCTTCCTTGCTTCACTTGTACCCTGGTACATCCCTATGATGGTTGTCCACATCTCCTTTGTTGTCTTTTTGCCTGCAAGGTGAGGTATAATGTGGTCCTTGACTCCCTCAAGGATAATCCTTGTGGCCTTAGCGTCCTTCTTGTTGTGTTGGGCCAACTATTGAGGATCTGTTGGAGTGGTTGGGGGGTTGTCCACAAATTCCCAAACTCCCCGATCCTCAAAAACTACTCCTATTATTTCTCTCCAAGAGCAGAAATTGGAGGCCCCATCAAGACGGTCTTCAAATCTCAACCCCGCGTAGGCCATTCTGTTGTCCAAAAAATGCAAGCCTTAGCTTGCCTTTCCAAAATCCTTAGCACACCAGCTAGGTCGAACTCTTTGCGGCTTAAATTTTTTTCATAAAGGCTATAAGAATGAATGTTGGTCTTCAATCAGAGGCAAGGCTCTGATACCATGTTAAATCTCATGAAAAATCAGAATTTAGTTGCAGATTTAACAAAAATAAAGAGCAGAACTGAACTTTAAATTAAAAAATCTGAACATGATGACTTTTCCCAACACTCTAATGCAACAGAAAGTAAAGACATAAAGACGCAATCCTTCACACAAAAAATACTCAATGATTTTTGGTCAAATGACCCCGGAAAAACCCAACTGGGAAAATCGTTCTTCTGCTTGGTGATTTGTTTTTTATTTCAACAAGGGATATCTTCAGAATTTTGCATCTGTTGTTACAAAAAAAAAATCCCTAAGGCAAAATCTCTGCCTTCAGCAACCTCACATCCCTCACACTCCCTTTATCTGCTCATGATCTGGTTATTGGGTGCATCGTACGACCTGTACGACCTTGTTGTACGGCCCAGGTCGCGTTGCCTAGTTGTTGGGTGTGTCGTACAATGTGTACAGTCCAAATTGCGCCCATATCTGGCTTTTACTTGTTGGTTGATTATAGGAGTGTTTGGTTGAGTGAAATGGAGGTTGTGTGGCCTCTTCCTGAGCCGTTGAATCTTTCCTTGTTGTTGAACCCTGCTACTCTAAGATGTTGGAGCTCCCTCACCAAGTTGACTTGTGCAAAATGAGCCCAAAAACGTTATTTCACCCTTGGCAAATCGACATGGCCCACTAGACATCTCAATGGCTGGGATTAGATCTAAATGGAGGGCTTAGATTACGTTCCTTATGACTATAGGAAAAAATAAATTTTCCTAAATCATCTAAGCATGAGAAGGGTCAATTAAATTTGGGCCCCTCTTAATTCAGGAGTCCCACCATAGGTTGGGGTACCTCTAAATCTAGCGAACCCTTTCCTCTCGAACTCCAATTCTAACAAATATGGTCCAAAAATGTTGTCCAAGCCCTCTTGGTGGGTCCCCTGCCAAATTTGGTGCACCTCCAAATCTAGCGAACCCTTTCCTCTCGAACTCCAATTCTAACAAATATGGTCCAAAAATGTTGTCCAAGCAAAGTATATAAAGCCTCCTGCAAATCACCATGAGCTGTGAATATATTCGGAAGAACATTCTGAGGTCTTTTCGATGATTTTCCATATGCCTATGTCCATCTCTGGTTGTTTCCGTGTGCCATCCATTCACTTTCAAACTTTAACTCCACGACAAGTGTTACAATTTTGAAATGATCGTGAGTGCCTTCCATTCTAATGAAATATAATAATTTAGAAAAAGTGAAGACGTGTTTTTTAATTTGGTTTTTAACCTATTCCTTTTCTCATTTTATATATTTTCAAATCTTTTGTAAATCACTAGGAGTGAATTATTATAATGATATTATAGTATCTTAAAGAATATCACTAGCAAAGAAGGCTAGCCGTGGAAAATGATAACTAAAACTATAGGAGTGAATTACTATAAGGATATTATATCACTAGCATAGAAGGCTAGCAATGGAAACTGATAACTAAAACTAAATGAAGGTTGATTTATATGAAATCTAACATTGCATAGTAAGTTGGAAAACATTGGGAATAAAAGCACAATTTAATGTTTATGTTACAGCACAAGTTTTTTTAGGAGACCAATGCAACACGTCATGACTCACATTGTTTCCGTTGGTGCATTATAGAGATCCCACAAAAGGCTTGGATTATTGTTTGACATTGTATTATTTTTTACGTCATAATAGTTAAGTTGTTTGATACAATAATAACATTTTCACACTAGGGAAACAAAACATATTAACAAAACAATTAGTATGAATCACTTTTACCAAATCACTGCATATAACCTATGTCAATCTCAAAACTCAATTAAATTTATGTTGTGAAAAGAAATAAATCTTCTCATTTCGAAACAATTCATAAGAATCACTTCTAACAACTCACTTCATATGACCCATGTCAATCTCAAAACTCACTATTGGGAATAGAGATAAATCTTCTCATTTCGAGAGTAGTAGATTGTACATGAAAGTTTATAAGATTTATGATGCTAATTCTTCTCATTTTGAGACCAATAAATTTTACAAGTTAATTATCTTATATAAGTAATCTTTCAATAAAGAAAGAGGTTTATTAGATTGGTATTTTGTATTTACAAAGATTCAAAATTTTAAACCATAGTTGGATTCTAATTATATTACAAATTTATAATTTTTGAGAAAAATCATTTGTTCTATGTCTCATTTGGTTATCATCCTTTGTATTTATTTTGTTACATGTTGATATTTTTAAATTTCTTATATTAAGTTTACATATGTTCAATTCATATTTTGTTTTTTATCTTTAAATTCTTTAATATTTTTGAAATCAACATGGAATCTAAATAGTTTTTATTTTATTCTTTTTCGTTAGGTTGATGGAAATATTACAGAGTAGCATTTGACAATGCTACTTAAATTCAGAATTTGATGGGTGAGAAATGTTATCTTATGTCAAGAGTAATGGTTGTGTGGACTTATGAATCCCCCCTTACACATTCCGAGTTGGATTGTAGACTAACAATGAGCATTTTATCGACCCCATCTAACGAGGGACCCACCATCAATCGTATACATTATTATACATCTTAACTTATAGATTTTAAGCCCAAATAGAGCACACTCAATATTGATAAACATTGCAACACTATTAGTTTCTTCTTGTTCTTTTAGGAAATCTATGAATATTTATTCCACTCCATCTCAACTTCACTCCACCATATCTATTTTTACACATTAATTCTTGCCCATATTTTTCATTGTTTTGCTTGAATATTGTTTATATTCTTCTTTAACTCTAGATTTAAAAAACACATTTTCTGTATTTCCAAAAAAAAACTAACTATGATGTTTACATTGTTTTGAGGGTATTCTAGATAAACATCTTCGAATCGCACATTTACCAACGAACTTAGGAATGCTGGACCCAATAACACGACACACAGTTTACATTTGAGATCTTGTTGATGACCTCCAACTACATAGAAGACAATTCCATGCCCATGTTATCCACCATGGAATGGGAAACATTTCAAGGGAGAAGATGAAAGAAGAACTTACTAGGAAATTTAGTTTTTATGATACACAAGAAATATCCATCTCTTCTTTTCATACAACTAGCCCATAATCTAAAGGCTTTGGAATAATATATGATGGCATGAAAGATTCATTGCAACATGAACCAAAACATCACTGAGTTCAAAATGGTCTTAAATCTCATGTTGAAAGGTCTACCAAAGCATGTACAAGTAGAGCAAAAAAAATTCATTAAAAACACACCAAAAAAAGCTCAGTCAAGGCATAGTTGAAAGTGATGAATGTTTCCAAATTTTGAACTTAACCCAATAATGTAGTCTTACATTTTAAATATATGTGAATACATATAACTCATGTCTAGAGAACTATCAATACCAGTACAAATATAACAAGAAAATCATCGCACTAACAATACACACAAGTAGAAAAAAACTCATTAAAGTCATAATTGAAGGCAATTTTTTTTCCCAAATTCTGAACTTAACCATATTCTATTACTTATTTTTATTTTATATACCATAATACTCATACTTGTAATCATATATATATATACTCTTTACTTAATTTATTTATCTCTTTAGATTTTTTTTACTTTGAATCCTTATACTTAATTTTTTTTTGTTTGTAGTTTTACATTTTAAATGTATATGAATACATAAATTATTTGGCAAATAAGTTTTATAATAACAAATAACATTTATTATCAACAGGAGTTAACAAAATTCATTTTAAATGTATAGGAATACATGCATTATTTTTTGGAACATAAATTTTACAATAGTAGTTATCATTTTTTGCAAATGGTATTTTACAAAATTGGAATTTAAAATTTCCTTGGAGAAAATTGTACGATTTAAAATTATTGATATATTTTATTTATTACTTACATTCCCAAACAATTATCATTTTTTAAAGTGAAATGCACTTCCATATTTTCCCTTGTAAACTACAATTGTATATATATGTTATATGTTGTCTACAGTGCTTATATTTCATGTGTAACACAAACTATTAAATTTCATACAAATAATGTAAAATATTGATTACCATCTACATTTTTGAAATAATGATAAAATACTTATCATTTTCATGTATAATTTATTTTGAGAACAAATCGCATGTTAATTGTAGTACATGTTTTAGTATCTGAAACATAAATAATCAATTTTATATTGGAGTAAACTAAATCAAATATATATATATTCATCTCTAAAATCCATCTAAATAAACATTTTCAATGTGTATATCTCTCTTTCTCTCTATTTATGCATGTATATCATCAACATAAACTATTAAGTTGTGTTATTCTTACCATGGTACAAATATTGTCCATATCATCACCATATAAATATCTTTCTTTAAATAATAAAATGTATTTGCAGTTTTAAGTTTTACCTTTTTTCTCCTACTATGTCATGCTTATTCCTTGTTAAACTCTGTTCAACTACATAAACTATTGTTGTTCGAATAACTATAAAGATACATCAACAAATATAGTGATACTTTAACAAATATTTTTTTTCCTTTGCTCACATATGTATCATCCTTTAATCCATTTGTATCCATTATATTTTACCTGATACATAGTTTCAATGTTTTTTTTCTATGTGATCTTTCAATTCCCTTGTACTTTCAAAATTTCAACAAAATATCAAAGGTATGGCATCTATGTTAACATCAAACTCTATTACAAGGATTGGAAATGGAGAGGTTCTTTGTAGTTCTATTCTACAAATTATGGACTTCAAATTAACCTTAGAAGATTGTTATTCAATACTCCTATATGATGGAAGCAATACATTGCAAAGCTTATGTGCTTCAATACTCGAACATTATTTCAGAGAATCTCAAATAGAAAAAGGGTCATTGGTTCAAATACAAGACTTCACTTGTAGATCTATCCAAAATAACAAGAATGTCTTCAAGATACCTTCTTTGCATAGCTCAAATTTAGTTACAATTTATACAACTATTCTCTTGTTTTTCCCTATACATGTCCCTTTCATTTTCACATTCATCACACACACTAACCACATTTTACTTTGCCTAATATGTGATCAATAATTAAAGTGTTAATTGTACATTGCTTTTACTTTTTTCAGGGTTCTAATAGTGCATGAAATACAATTGCATACTTTGAAAGCAGACATTGTTGGTGCCCCGTGATTGATCAAAGTTGTAAGTGCTTCTAGAAAACAACCATTAGAAACCACCAAAACACCCCCAAAAATTACACCTATTGCATCTTTGCATTCAACCCTAAAGGAATGGACTATGAAAGTCAAACTACTTTCAAAAATTGATCTACGCACATTCATCAATGCCAAGGGACTTCACCATGTATTTAGCTTTGATATTGTTGATGTAGAAGATGGTTAGATATGTATTACATGCTTCAACATCCAAGCAACACACTTCCATCCTTCCATAGACATTGGCAAAGTTTACATCATCTCAAAAGGGTACATCAAGCTAGCAAAAATAGAATGCAATCATTTAAAAAATGATTGGGAAATAAATCTAGATATTACCTCAACCATTGAAGCTTGTTTAGAGGATGAGCATTCAATAGAAAACCACAACTTTGTGTTCACTCCTATTAATGAATTACATACTTTAGTAAACAACTCTGTAGTTGATATTATTGGAGTTTTATCTCCATTAGCCCTTTTGTAACCATCATGAGAAAGAATGGAACAAAGACACATAAGAGAACCCTCCAACTAAAGGACATGTCAGGTTATAGTATATAGGTCACATTATGGGGGGGCTTCTATAGTAAACACAATATAGACCAATATTCTATCTCAAATAGCTTTCCAATAATCCCTCTTAAGGATGGAAAAGTACCTGACTTTAATAGGATATCAATTACTACAAGCTTCACATCCCAACTTTCCATCAATCATACTCTCAAAGAAGCACAAAATTTGAGAACCTAGTTTGAGAACCCTTTAATAGATCCCACTTGTCACTCATTATCTACACATGGAGCTTAAGAAGGGCACCCTTCCATTCAAAAGCACTTGGTTGACATAAAAAAATGAGGGAATTGGCAAAGGTCCAAACCCTGCATTCATTTTTGTTGAGGCAATTATTGCTTCTCTAAATGCAGACAATTATTGGTATGTTGCATTCCCACTTACATTTAAAGGTTGAAAGTGCAAAAAAAATTCACACCTATTGAGGATGGTGTCTGGAATTTCCAAAGGTGAAATCAACATGTTTTTTAATGTGAATACAAGTACATTTTATAGTTCAACATTGAAGACTAAACAAGAAAAATCAATGTAACTACATTCCAAGAAGTTGTGGAACAATTTATAGTTGTAAATGCTGAGAAGTTATATGAATATTGTTAATGTTTAAGCCATTATTATAGTTCTTTGCATTTCAATGAATAACAACAGCATAAGATAAGATCACTGATAAATACACAATCACAAGAGACACATCATTTATCTTGGGAAACCCTCATGGGGCAGAAAAACCAATAAAACTTCCTTAATATAGATAGCCAATACAATGCCAAGAGATAACTCAAACAAGTACAGAAAGTCCTCTCCCAAAGATGCGCCTCTCTCTCTCTCTCTCTCTCTTCTCCAACTGCAGCTTTGAAACTTGTCTCTCAATGAACAAGTGAGTGTGTGTCTAAGTGAGGCGCTAGCCTCCTTATTTATACAAGACTGGCACATGTGGGAGTGTCCTTTCACTGGCAGGGCAGATTTCTTCTCCT
>SNQJ01S0014632.1:99206-115185 GCA_010110895.2 Picea sitchensis
ACAACAACAAGAAGCACCAACTTCCAAGATTCTTCGACACCAACTAGAAGGAGACACCAACCCCCTAATTTACAGGCACCAACCTGAAGGAAGCTCCAACTCCCTGATTTACCAGCACCGACTGGAAGGAGGCACCAACCCCCCCTGGATTTATGAGCACCAACTCAAAGGAAGTTGCAACCCCCCTCCAAGCACCAACCTGAACAAGACCTCAATCTCCTACCTTGCACCATCCTGCCACCCTTTTTTCATAAAATCACAAGAAGAAACCCTCGAACATGACACACATATAAGATCATCCTTGAATGGTCTTCACTTCACCATGCAATCCTCATATTTGCACTCTCAACATTGATTACCGCCACTTGGTCTTCACTTGACTTGTCCTCTTCAACAATTATGAAACCTTCATCAAACTGCTTCAATCAAATCTTAATCCTTTGTTGAATCGTATTTGTTCTTTACTGGGTCATCTCTCTACTTCTAGTATTCTTGTTGGGTCATCCTCCTATTCCCAAATTTGAACCATAAGCTTGTCTCTGGATTGACATGGTCACCAAAAAATTGATATCTTCACTGTTGATACTATGAATTATTGTTTGAGCTAACCTTCTAATATTCCCCAAATCAAATCGAAAAGATACTCTCAGATTTTACTTGGAATGTCCTCTTAAATTATGCCAAAAGAAAAACTTTCACTTCACTTCAATATCCTCCAAACTTGTGCATACATCAAACCTTAACAACTCCNACTGGGTCATCTCTCTACTTCTAGTATTCTTGTTGGGTCATCCTCCTATTCCCAAATTTGAACCATAAGCTTGTCTCTGAATTGACATGGTCACCAAAAAATTGATATCTTCACTGTTGATACTATGAATTATTGTTTGAGCTGACCTTCTAATATTCCCCAAATCAAATCGAAAAGATACTCTCAGATTTTACTTGGAATGTCCTCTTAAATTATGCCAAAAGAAAAACTTTCACTTCACTTCAATATCCTCCAAACTTGTGCATACATCAAACCTTAACAACTCCTCAAAACAAGCCTTGAATTCATCTCAGAGAAAAGCGCAAATTCGGCCTTATTGTCACATAAACTTATCTTAAATATTCCTCATGGCAAGCACTTCAGAATAGCCTCAACTCGCCTTAGAGAAGGATTCAAGTTTTCCTTAGAGCAATCCTTAACTCATCCAATGTATTACTAAGGATAGGCATGAAAACTTACCTTAACAAGCTCCTAAAAACCTCCTCACAACAGGTACTAAACAATGGTCTGAAACTCACTAAAAAATACGCATGTGGTTGATCTGGTAGTCCTGGCATTTTTGTTGGAGAAAATCTTAACCTCCTTAACTTTGCATCAAGGATAGACTTCAAACTTGCCTTATACAGATCTAACTTTTGCTCAATATTCCACTAAAAAACTTACACTAAGAATAGATCTAAACTATGTCGTTGAATACTCATGTTCTTGCTTACGATATACCATATTTTAATGCCAAAGATAGACCAAAGATTTGTACCATAACAGGCTTGAAATATGCAATATACGGTTATGGAACTCTGTTGGATAATTGACCTCAGAAATCGCCTCAAGCTTGCCTCAGAGCAGACTATAAACTTACCTCAGAACTAGTCATCAATTCACCTCAAATCAATACTCAACACAGGCCTGAAACTTGGCCTTATCCTTCTCAGATATGCACACAAAACTAATTTAAAATTTGGTCTAGAACTGTACCCAATAGGTATGAAAAATTACCTTCAACAAGCATGGACAACACTCAAACTAGCTCTGAAAACTTGGCTACTAAATATCCCTTCACATGCCTCACGTCTACTTCAAAACTACCTCATATCTTCCTCAGAAAGATTTACTTTGAGTTGCCTCATAACTTCACCTTAGAGTTGGTCTCAAGACAGATCTTATAGACTTGAAAAATTCACCCAAGAGACTTCTCCTTTTGCTGGAAAATTTATGTGATTTACCTCAGACTTTGCCTCAAATTAGTTCACTTGAGATCCTTTTTAAAAACGAGGATCTTAGGCATGTATTTATACTATACTAAGCCATCCTTTAGGGCCAACTTAACCAACACATCGTTAATATTTATTTTAATATTTATTTCTTGATCTGGGCCAACTTGTACCACCAGATATCTTGTAATTTATTTTAACTTTACTTTAACATAGGGCCGACTTGGATTTGCACTTGCAATATCTATTGTTATTAATCTTTCCAATTTTAGGGCCGATCCTAGGGCTTCTTTACCATTCGCTTGGGGATTTTTTACCATAACTTTGGGACTTTATCTTCAAGAGGGCATATCTCCTCAATCATGAGGAACCACGTGATGTGCCACCTATAATTGGAAATGGCTTGACGAGGGATATCAATCCATGGAGGTTTTTCATGCATTTGTGATTTCCTTCATTCTCTTTTTCTTCAATCAACTTCTGGGCTTCTTGACCACACTTCCGGGGTTCCTTTCAGGGATTATTTTCCATTGGTACTTCCTATCATTGTAATCCACAAACGTATATTAGAATCACTCATGTCAAGGTTCCTTCATCACTTGAATTGAAGTATTCATGGCGATGACTTGCCTTCTTTTCCTCACTACTTCCAAGGAGGATGCGTTCTTCATGTCTTGTCTTCTTCATTGATTTGACATCAATGGCATAATTACCAATGAATGACTTTGACATCAATGACAACACCATTCAACAAAATCCCCATTAAGATGTCTTAGGCATTTAATATACATAAATATCAAGGAATTACCTTAACAAGATCTACCATTGGTATTGGTAACACTGAACATCGAGGMTTTATCTTCACGGTAATGTCACACACTACTACTATAGAAGGAATGTGAATAACACCATCATTCTCCTTCAAACGCTATGAAAAAATGAAGGATATTTCTTATGTCTCACTTTGAAAAAAAGAAGAGGCATGCTTATGTTATTTGTCACTTTCATAATTACAACATCCAAACTCACTCCCTAGCCTACCCCTACCATTTTCCATTTTCCATTTCCATAAAGGAGGACACAAAAATTCTAGATTCTTCTATGTTGTAATCACACTTTTATACATGGAATGTTTGACTTGGTCCATTCTTCTATATTTAGTAGTACTTAGTGATGCTAATAACAATTATGTGTCGAATACTTGTTAACAAATAACTATCAATCATACTTTGACCTAAATAATTTTCATGTGTTCACTATTCCTTTTCTCCTTATTCATGCAAATGATTAATATGTCATTATAATGTTGCTCATGAAATATTATGCTTATAAAAGAAATGTTCTATAATGCTATCTTCGGTGTTTCCTTTCCCCTGCTTGTGGGGTATGCTAGTTCCTATTCATCATAAAAAATAACAACTTAATCCTCACTTTGCACCATGGTAAAGTAACTTTAAAAAAAGGTTGAATTTAGCAGTATTGAAAAAGTGTAAGTGAGTTTTATAAAAGGCAAAGAGAGGTCTCGAGTTCTATTCTAACTAGCTCCAAGGTGTTGCTACAACCAAGTTGTGAAATGAAACACCACTTAAAACCATATTGCACCATGAAAAAGTGAGTCAGAGGGGTTTTCAAGCACAAATAAGGTGGATTTACACTAATAATACAATGCAAGTGCAATTAGAAGCGAGAAAGGTGGTCCAAGGTTCAAACTTATTCTAAAAACAAGTTACACCTACAAGAATATTTGGAGAAGAAGACAACATCAGTGATGCAACCCCAATTTAGCCTTGAATTTGGTAGGAGGCTAAATTGGTTGGATAAAAGATTATGTTCTAACTAAATTTGATAAAAGGAAAAAATAAATCTTCTCATTGACTAAAAAAAAAGTTGTTGTAATTGAATTTTAAGCCTCAAGTATCTCTCTTAACAATCCATAAAATGCCAAAATTTATCATTGTTGGTAGGATCAAAAGTTCATATTGGTAGCAAAAGAGGTCAAATTGAAACAAGGAATCAAGTATTATTATGTACAAAGCAAGTAACTATTTTGCTTCTTCTTCTTCTTATTCTTCTTCCATCATTCCTATTCTTCCTGCGTGCCCAAGAGGTAACTTATAATTATTCTATGAGCTTAAATTCCAAATTGGTTGAGGAAAGAAACTTAGTTCCCCCCTAAGACCCAATGTCTACCATTCTAGAAGATATTTTAAAGAATAATTCCATAGCACCAATGGTGAATCAAACCCTCTATGGAATTCTACCTCGATGTTTAAGAAATGGTAGAGGACAAGGTGAAATAACCCCCCACTACCATTTATTTTCTTCTTGGGAACATTTTTTGTTTAATGGGAATGTGGAGAAACCCAACACAAAACTAAATTATCACAATCCTCGGTGCCTTTATTTGTTTCCTATTAATTAATTGTATAATCCTTATCTAAATCAATTATTAGCTCTATCGCACTAGTGAAATAAAGCTCTAACAATTTATCTTGCATTTATTGTGTCAATTTGTTTCATGGGTATTCATTTAAACTTGTTGGAATTGTTTTAAATGCCCAACAAATTGTTATGAATTTGCATCCATGGGAAATAGTTAATAAACAACCCTCCCTTAACTATAGATCCATTTTTCATGAGTGTTTTGTTCTTTAGAATTAGATTATGGCGTTTGTGGTTCAAAATATCATTTACATGGACAAAATATCTTGAATCTCCATGTTGTTTATCTTCTCGATCACTCCCAAAAACTATAACTCAAAACTCATTTAGTTTTTTGAGCCTATAATGATGTTATCTTCTTGATACTTAGCCTTTGCATTCCAAGAGGATATTTTATTCATTGAGGGCATCCCCCCTTCTGACCTAAGAGCTAGCTTGATTATCTAGTGTGGCATAGGAAGTTTTCCTACACATTATGTCACGGAATTTGTCCCTAGGATAGAAAGAAAAACTTGGAGGACCACAACATACATTGAAAAGGGAAAATGACCTAAATTTGTTATAGCTTGTGGAGTTCTCCTTTGTTGAAATCAAAACCAAACAAGTGTGGTTGATTGGACTTCAAAAATTTTAGACCTATTGGATTCTTCTACTCCTTGATCACATTGCACCCTCCTATACCTTACATTGACTAAAAGATGTCAATTGAAAACTTGTGATGCCTCAAGTCCTTCTTCTTCTCCATGTTGAACATTGCCTACCTAAACTCTTCTAAGAGCATTGTTTTAACCAATTTTTCATTTTGATCTTATGAGAGCATTGTTTTAACCTTCATTTTTTCTTCTATCTTTGATCTTTAAGGAAATTATAGAATGGGTGTTCTCTAACAACTGTAATGCCCCCCCTAAATTGGTTGTTTTAGAAAATCTTCAAAGAGTCCTTAACAAAAAAAAATCTTCCTTAAATTCAAGATCCTTACCATTTGTCCTAAATTCTTGTTATTCTATTTGAATTCAAGTTTGTTACCATTGATTTGTGAAAGAAGGATATATTCCTATCCTTTTCACAATCCCCACCAACATATTTCCTTATTAAATTTGTTTGATCCAACTTTGATAAAATCCCTTTGTGATGATAATTCCTTTAGATCCCTTGGATATATGATTTCCTCTTGAAGGTTTGTGAGATTAGACCATAGTAATTTGTTTTGTTTAAAAAAAACTACTATATAAATTCATATTATTTTTTAGGTGTTGCATTTTTTTATGAAAAGTATGCATTTTGGTGGCATTTTGAGGCTTATCTTCCACATTTTTTTCAAATTAGCTTTAAATTCAAGATGTGTTGACTACCTGTTTTGAAACCTAAAAGGTGATCTTTCCAAGTACTCCGAGCAACTTAGATCCTAAGTCACCTGGCTAATAATCGTGAGCAAGCTACTATAAGAATATAGGATTTCAGTCTCATTGAATCTTGCAACAAATTATTGATAATTAAGAACTTGTCGGGTCATTTTTTCAATCTCAATACCTAGTCTTGTAATATTTTAAGCAAATATATACATTTTTTTCAAGGGTACATCCTACACATTATATAATTACATTAGTATTACATGTATATCCTTGAACCCTCCCCTGTTGGCAACACCAAATTAGTCTTACAGGTATATCCTTGAACCCTCCCCTGTTGGCAACACCAAATTAGTCTTACAGGTATATCCTTGAACCCTCCCCTATTGGAAACACCAAAGGGATGAGATTTATACTACTTATGCAAACTTAGACATTGAGCCCGCTATGGAATTCAAATTTGAAAAATCATAAAATTACTACCATAAATACATATGTCTTTAGTGAATTTTTATTTGAGACCACACAACAGGGCTAGTTGAGTAGTTTGAGAGTGTACAAAACGTCGTCACAACTGCCCCACTTTTCCTCGACACTAGAATGCCAAGTTCATTGTTCTTTCCCTTTCTATCTCAAAAGTTGAAAAGCATATAAAGCCCGATCCAAGTAACCATGGATAGGATTTTGTCATCCCATACCTTGAATTCATGAATAATTAATGGAGGGGAACCCCCAAGGACTATGATGATAGCCTCCCAATGAAGGTATGATTTCCTTATTGATTAATTTATTGTTATTGGATCATGTGTCGCTTGTTGTGTCTTTCAAATTTTTGGTTTCTCCTTGTGGTTTTTCTTTTATGACATTTGGACTTTCTTAGGTGTTTTTGTATTCCCAAATGACAATGGAGGGATCTAATTATTTACGTTTTCCAAATTGAAACAAATGGTTTGCAACTTAGAGATGTTATTGGGTACAATCATGGTGTTATTGTTTACTTTTATTGGTGGTCTTTATAATACATATCAATTCTAAGGTACAATGAAGGAATGATTGTAATGCATATCAAGAGTCTTACAATCTCTTCCCTTGGAGAGAGATTTTGTAATAGTGTGACTTTATAGAAAACATGGTGTAAAAATGGTTGAAGGGAATGTGGTTGCCAAACATAAGAAGAAATAATGGAATTTATTTCTAAAGGTGTGATAAAGAAACAGGGGGCACCAAAAAAATTACAAAACATGTGTCTTTCTAAGTTGTGTGGGATGGCTCTTTTTTAACTTATATGATGAATTAAGTAATTCTCAATGGTTTAGGGATAATAAAGGAATCATGATGCATCTTTGTAAAGAAAATGTGATTTTTGCTTTTTCCTTAAAGGTTAAGTGGGATAGTTCTCATTGTAAGTAAGCACCTACTCATTAGTTAAATGATTATCTTCTCCATGTGCTTTGTTTAAATATCATTTTCTTTTAAGTTGGAAGGAGACTAATAATCAAGAAAAAAGTCACAGCATCAAACTCGTCCATGATTATGTCACTTATCTATCACTTATTGTTGTGTACCTAGCCACTTCTCTTATCAATTTAGAAATATAATCAATAGTTTATTTTTTTGAACTCTTCCTTCATTATTTGGATTTGCAAGTGTAATATACTCTTAGGTGTGTCGTTATCCCAACACTTTCCTTTTTTCTTTATTTATATCATTTGAGATTCAATGTACCTATCATATTTATGTTTGTTATTTTCAATTATTCCTAGTAGTGATACTTTTGGACATAGGCACACTTTGAGTTTATATGAAAACCTCAAGTTTGCATTTGAGAAAAACAATAAAGCAAGGATGTTGACGAATATTGAGAATAATAAGGGAGATGACAAGTTACGAAAATTACTAGAATGAACAAGTTACCGGGGGAGATTTCGATGAAAGGTTAATTAACTTTCTTAAGGAAATTATAATGGAACATGAGGGAACATGGAGAAGGGCACAAGAAGAAACATTGAATGGGTATTTAAGCACATTTGAATTAAATCCAACCCCCTTAAAGAAATGTTAGTTTTTTATGTCACTTTAAATAATCCAAAAATATTACATAACATCTAAATGAAGATCCCACAATATGATTTTGGAGGTGATATTGAAATGAATATAAGTTCGAATAAGATCAAACTAGTGTTTTGAGTGCAAGGCATTCATAACCGAGAAGATAAGTTGATCATTTCCCTTTAACACCTAGAAGGGTAGGTAGATACATGGGGTGAAAGATGGATCCTTAAACAGGTCGAAGGAGATTTCAATGACTTCATATATCCAATAATCTAGAGATTCAATTGGAATTGGAACAAACTCTACAGTGTTTAACTTATGAAATTCTTTGTTCAGAAGGAGATGCCTATTGGAGACTACACATAAAAGTTTCAAGTACTAGAGTGGGAAGCAAGTCTACTTCTTGATCTAGTGTGAGACATCCACATATCAAACCTAAGGTCAACAATAATAATAGAAGAAGTAAGATTGTTTAAACTCAATTCTTTGAAAAAAGATACAATTATAGCTAGGAGAGATACAAGTCATGTTGAAACTTCTARAAGAAATATTTTCTCTTCAAATAGGAAGGATTTTCAACRCACCATAAACCTTACATGGTCAATAGTTTAAAAAAACTCCCCCTCCCTAGAGCCAAATATATTTGTAGATGCTCTCAACCTTGGTCTAAAGGCCATGTTTGTGCATTRCAAAACATTATATAGATCGATATTTACACCAATCTGACTCAAAAATCGAACTTATTAGCGATAATACACATGATCATATAAACAGTGATCTTRATCCAAAAGACCAAGTCTTACAACTAGTAGATARAAGATAATCTTGAATATCCCTTGTCTTGACAMCTTTATTTTTTGACCTCCATTAAACGACATGAAGTCCTTATCATAACCAATCCTTTAACCAATCCTTAAAGTGCACTCAACATTMTGTATTGAAAATAAGGTTAAATATGGAGCCTTAATATTGATGCTTATAAACTATTCCCCATTAGTATTCCCAACCATAAGCACAGGTTAAATATGGAGCCTTAATATTGATGCTTATAAACTATTCCCCATTAGTATTCCCAACCATAAGCACATTTAGTATGAAGGTCTCATCCATAAAGTGGAACATATATTGACATATTATATCATTAGGGATAACTTTGTAGGTAGTAGGCATTGGATGTGTGGATGTGATCTTCAGTATTCAATGGTTATATTTCTTAGGAAAATATCGCATTAATCATTAGGTTAAATTTCTCTCAAAGTACATTAGGAAGAAATGGTTGAGAGTACACCATCAAATCTTTGCCACATAATAGTGTCACAATGACATATTTCGATCAAAAGAAGAAAGACCACTTTGTCTTCATGGCATGATTGTATCGTATAGAGGCAGAACCTTGTCCCTTATCTTAGTTTACAAGCATTTTTTAAATAAGTTAGAAATATAATGTGGGTGTAAAAGTATTAATTTATAGGAAAAAATTTAATTTCAATATTTTATTGAATAATTATGGTATTTTTTTTTCTAATATTTCATCAAACACTTAAAATGTATTTTTTTTTTATATAAAAAAATAATGTATAAACACATCTTAAGGTTGCATAGGAGACCCATAAGGTAAGTTAAAAATAGACCAGTGCAATTTTCATTTTGTAGTAGCATTACAGAATAACATGGGGCTATCAACCAAAAATATATATATAATTTCTCTTTTTATACTTAAGTCATATAATTACTTTAGTATAGTTGGTTGACTTAGTCTTTTGTAAATAGAGTGGTTTTGGAATCAAATCTTATTCATTATTATTGCAATGACTACATTGTTGTTGTAATGACTAATAATTGAGTGGGTCAATACATTATTTTGCATCTACACCCTAAAATCATTCTAAAGGTCAAATGGAAGTTGATGTTATCAATTTTTCACAATAAGATGATTTCTTCCCATCCAAACATATATTTCTACATTGTTTGAGCTATTATATTGTATATTTTAAACATATGTTATGACTAAATTATACTTTATCAATTATTTTGGAAATATTTTTAGCTTAGTTTTTTACTATTTTTATCTCTCAACTTTAGGGATAGAAATATTTTTAGCTTAGTTTTTTACTATTTTTATTTCTCAACTTTAGGGATAGAGTTTTTTTTAAAGGGAAGCATGTTGTGTTATCTAGATACATTTTTATTAGACATTAAACTATGTATAAATGAGTTATTTTGTATGTTGATGAGATTGTAATAATGTTTTATTTTTAAGTTTTTATGGTATTATATTTCAATATTTATAAAAGGTATTTTAATAGAATAAGGGTTTAATCACAATTGAGTTTAGATAGGGTAATTGAGACGACAAGTGTTATATTTTCCACTTGGAATCAATTCTCATAAGTGACATGTTGAGTTATTAATGAGAATATTATCGTATCGACATTGAGCCCTAGAGATTTTGATTTTCCCTAGGTATCATTCTCGAAATGAGGGGAAATGTCTTGTGTGTTTCCTCAAGAAATGTATTTCATGAGGAAGAAAAAAAGAATAAAGATTTAACTTTAATAAATAACTTAGGTGTTAAGTTAGTGCTTCTATATATTTTTGCATAAATATGAATTATCACTCTCTTTTTCAACTCTAATCACTTTAGAAATATAATCAACAAGTTTTTTTACGAAGTCTTCCTATATTATTTGGATTTGCAAGGACAATCATCCCTTAGGTATGTTCTCTTTTATTTGTATATGTGTCCCTCTACTTTGTTCTTACATCTTTATTGTGTTAAAAGGCACACTCTTCATTTCATATATGAAATATATATTTGTGTGCATATGATATGTGCAGATAACACTAACGAAAATAAAAATAAAAAACAAGTGTTGCATGGCACCGTAGTCCCTGCCTAAAAGTTAATTTACCTGGAAATTTAAAAGTTAATTTGTTGAGTTAATCAAAATTTAATTAAAAGTTAATTTATTTAGAACAGCTTAATTGTTGGTACAATTATTTGGTGATACCATCTTGGATACAACTCGTAGAAATCAATGTGAAGAGAGTTGAACCAAGAAGATGGAAGATTGTAGAATCTTACCATGAGTGTATTATGGAGACTTGAATTCTTATAACCTAATCAATAAATTGTAGGCCAATTTTGAGATCAATGGTTGGTGCACTAACTTATTTAGAATTAGTTAATGCATTGTTTGATACATTAATCATATGTTTGTTTCAAATTTATTTTCCTCCTTTGTTGGATCACATTTTTCTTTTTGTGTTTCTTTGAAATTATATTACAAAATTGAAAGATCAATTTTGAACTTCCGTCATATACATTTTGCACCCAACAATTCAGTCATGCTTATAGTTATGACTGAATTCACAATTATAGTCATGCTTATGTATCACAAGTCCAACCGCAACATGAGATTTAGTAATTTATAGAATATTATAACATTGTACCAAGATTTTTTAGTAATTTATATAATGCTATAACATTTTTTACTTAAAGAATAGTATAAACAATTATTTAAATTTTATTCAATATTATTTTTAATGTTTTTAAATGTAAATTTGGAATTTTGGAATTTTGATTTTGTTTATGATAATAAATGTTTGTACCTAGAAATTGATCTTTCTTGACTCTAGAGTTAAAATGGATGTATACTTATATATACTATTTTATATTAATATTAATAAATAAACTATAAAGTATTGTATTCATTATTAATATGTGATAATGTTTTGTTAAATTTTATTCAATTAATTATTCATATTTATTTTTCATTTTTCATGTCCAACCTGTTCTATGATATACATCTTGCACCCAACACTTCCCTCATATACATTTTGCACCCAACAATTCTGTCATAGATTCATTATTAATATGTGATAATGTTTTGTTAAATTTTATTCATTTAATTATTCATATTTGTTTTTATTTTTCATTTTGCATGTCCCTCTGTTCCGTGATATACATCTTGCACCCAACACTTCCTTCATATACATATAAAAATATGAGATTTAGTAGATTTATAGTAATTTATATAATGCACACAGGATAAGTCGGGGGGATTTGAACTCAAAACCTCATGGAACTTCATATCACTTCATATCACGACACTTGCCAATTGAGTTGCCCCCGAGGGCATATCTATCCTATAATGTTAATATTAAATATCGTATTCATTATTAATATGTGATCATGTTTTGTTAAATTTTATTCAATTAATTATTCATATTTATTTTTATTTTTCATTTTTCATGTCCAGCTTGTTCCGTTATAAACATATTGCACCCAACACTTCCGTCATATACATTTTGCACCCAACAATTATGTGATACACATTTTGCAGACAACACTTCTGTCATTTTCAATTTGACCCCGAACCAGTGGAACTCACAAGCTTCACTATAGTCGGGTTCACAATTTTTGGAAAAATGACTAAGTAACGAGAAAGATAAAGTACAGGGAAAAGAAAAATGGGAAATCAGTTAAGTATAGAAGACAGAAAAGATAAATACACATAAAACTATATTTGTTAAGTTATTGCACTAAAGGAAATGAAATGCACGTATAAAAATATAGTAGAATAAAATAGATGTGACACGTTGAGTGGGTTTGCAGACTCGCAGGTTGGCGGCCGCAACATGAGATTTAGTAATTTATAGAATATTATAACATTGTATCAAGATTTATAGGAATTTATATAATTCTATAACACTTTTTAGTTAAATAATAGTATAAACAATTACTTAAATTTTATTCAATATTATTTTTAATGTTTTTAAATGTAAATTTGGAATTTTGGAATTTTGATTTTCTTTATGATAATAAAGGTTTGTACCTAGAAATTGATCCTTCTTGACTCTAGAATTAAAATGGATATATACCTGTATATATTATTTTATATTAATATTAATAAATAAACTATAAAGTAAAATTAATAATATCTATCCTATAATATTAATATTATATATCGAAAAACACATCATGTCATTATGAAGAAGGCGATGGGTTGCGCGGTGAGCAGGTGCGCATGGCGCCCTTCTGGAGCTCTGGTTTCTACGACAATGGTTTAACCCTGGCCGCCCCCTTTTTTACAATGGTCGCCCTGTGTGTGCGGGGCTTTTTGCAAGTTCAAAAATGGAGGAGCCGTCATCCGTCAGCGTTCTTGGCCTTTCTCTTCAGGTTTCGGTTCCGCCCTGTCCAAACCTTCTCGTGGGCCAATGGGGTGTCCATCCAAGGGATCTTCCCCTGCTACGGATTTCTTCCAAGGCAGCTCGTTCTGGGCCATTGTCAAGAGGAATTTAAACCCATAGTCAAGCTTGGTGCATGAGGCTCTGAAACCTACCATCTCTCTGAAGAAGGACACTATCACTAAATTACCATGTCTCAGCTCCATGACACTCATCTGTCATTTTAATGGCCTTTGGCCTCGGTTTGTTGATCTTCACGATTGGATTTCTAGATCCTGGGCGCCAAATTTGAAAGGTGATGTATTCATTCACCCTTGTGCTCGGGGTTTTTTCTTTACTAATTTTGATCTCAAAGAAGATAGAGATTTGATCTTTAGCTCTAGCCCCTGGTTCTGGGGTAGCTCTGGTTTATGCCTGAAACCCTGGACTCCTTCTTTTGATCCTTCAAAAGACTCATTGTCTACAGTCCCTGTTTGGGTTTGGTTGCCAAACTTGCCCCTGCATCTTTAGGGCCTCTCTTCTCTCCACTCCATCAGGAATGCTTTAGGCAGGTTCCATTACAGATGCCCTGAAACAGAAAAATACAGCATATGCATGTATGCTAGGATCTGTGTAGAAATGGATTTCAGCAAAGGGTTTCCAGCTGAAATCAAACTGACGGGAGATAATTACTCATGGATGCAAAATATGGATTATGAAAAAATAGCTTTACGATGTCAAGCATGTTTTTCCATGGGACATTTGGCAGCCCAATGTCCCAGGGTCCCTGCGAAAGCCCGAAAACAAAGAAAATCAACTTGGTGGGTTGGATCCCACATTGAACATCAACTAATATCCAAGGATGTTTCCTCATCTTATGACACTCCCGTGGAAGGGATAAAGGAAGATCAATATAGCTATGCTCCCTCCATTAGGGACTCTCCAAATACAATCACTGCTTTGGAGGGCTCAAAATCTGAAATAGAGGAGCTCAATGTCACTTCAGAGAATCTCGGAAGGAAGCAAGAAACACCTCGGAAGCTCGCAAGAAAAGAGGCTTTGGATTCTCTAGATTCGGGCAAAGTTAAGCAAGATCTCCCCAACTTCATCCCTTTAGAAAGTTGGGCATATGAGGTTATCAAAGTTGAAGCATTAGTGGTTCAAGCTAAGGTAGTTGAGAGTCTGGTTCAGGAAAAGTAGGAAGATCCACTTCAAGACAATCCAAAAATCATAGGCATCTCAAATACCCCGTCATTGGAAAATGGGTGGATAGAAGTTAGAAAGAAGAAGAAAACACATGCACCCTCTCAACCAATGGTCACACAAATCCAGGCTTGCAAGTCAACTAAAAAGACGAGCAATTCCCCAACAAGATAATTTAAGTAGATAAGATCAGATCTCGCCAGTAGAATCAGTGAAAAACTCCTTGTAGTAAGCCTATGATGAAAATTATGTAGCTGGTCTCCTATACCAGCATTCTCTTTTGTACTTAGCGACCTCGGTCGCACCTTTTATATAAAATAAAAAAACAGTTTTTGTTAAAAAAATATATTAATATTAAATATCGTATTCATTATTAATATGTGATAATGTTTTGTTAAATTTTATTCAATTAATTATTCATAAATTTATAGAATATTATAACATTGTACCAAAAATTATAGTAATTTATATAATGTTATAACACTTTTTACTTAAAGAATAGTATACACAATTATTTTTTTTTATTTTTTTTGTAAGTTAGATTTGTATAAAAAGTCTTCAAAAAGCAAAAATTACAGTATCACAATGTGTTCCTAACTGTAAGAACTGAACTAGCCCAGAGGGAAACCAGTTCAGCCAGCCAGCCAAAATAAAGCCCATTGTCTTAAGTTACCAGTCATAAAAGTTACAGAGACTTAAACATAAAAATTCAAGTCCCCTGTGGGAGACTGAATCGACCTATAAACTAACCCTGACATAAAAACAACATACAAAATATGACCATAGACCTTATGAGGCAAAATAAAATTCAGACACCCTGCTAACCAAGCATGAAGACACATGTGGTGGGCTTGTAGCATGGCCACATGTCCAGGGAGGTAGCGTTGGTCGTTGGGTCTATGGCTGGTGTTGCTTCCTCCTCGACCAGTGTCCCTTCCTCCTACATGGTCCTATGCATGGTTGCCTCTGTGGCATCTCCGCCTCCCTCCCCTGTGTTGTCTTCGTCTCCAACCCCTGTGGCGTCGTCGTCTCTCATTTTTGAGTGGCATGCCCCCTGCACTGTTGATATCATTTGCAAGATCATTGTTGTCTTCTCATCCATGATCTCCATCCAGAATTGCAGGTCGTCCAGGCCCTGCCATAATTCAAAGACCAGGCCTTGCAGAATTGCAAGGTTGTATTGCAATTGTGAGCCTGGTGCTAAGTCTGTGAAGGAGTGAGGCTTTGGTAGTGGTCCATGGCTATCTCGTTGTGGTCCAAGGTATCGTTGGTTGGTTGTGGTCCATGGCTAGACTGGTGTGCTCACCGATGAGTTGGGTGGAACTGTAGGAAGTGGTTGTGAGGTGGAAGCCAAATCAGATAAAGGTCCTGGGTTGAAACCCAGAGAATTGCCTAAGATAGCGAACCATTCAATCCGGCTTGCGAAGGGCAAGGAGAGGGGCAGGAGACTGCTAAGTCTTTGACCAGACTGCAACGAAGATGAGGGCGAGGAAGGTGATGAAGGTGACGAGCTGGGAGATGGTGCAAGTGGGGGTCAGAGAACCACACACGGTCGGTTGGGCTGCCAGGCCAAGCCGTGCTTGGATTTCCCCCTTTGTCTCGGCGTGTTTGAGACACTAAGGGGACTTGTAAGCGCTGAGAGGAAGCTGAGGTAGTGTAGGAGCAGCTGCGAGGGGTGTTGGGCTCCGAATTTATAACATTTTCTTGCTGGTTCTTGAAGATATTGTTTACTCTCCTGAAGTCTTTTGTTAAGCAAATGGCATTCTTTCTGTGCTATTCAT
>SNQJ01S0014632.1:129005-140328 GCA_010110895.2 Picea sitchensis
TATTGACAATGGGCACATTTAATAGGTTTTTAGTTCTAAATACGTTTTCTATGGACGAGATTAAATATGCCTAGAATATTCTTAGTCGTCACAATAAATGGATGGCTCTGATTTCATCCATTAACTTCCGAGCTGTTATAAAGACATCCGTTTATATGTTTATTTTTTTACATTTACCTAATCGTGTTTAAAAATTATTGTGTTCACTAACTTATTGCCATGTCTACCTGATTAAAAAATATTAAGGTATTCATGTTTCTGCTGGCTGACATTTGGTAACCACGTTTCTGTGCTGGCATCACCAGCAGTCGTCAGTCATGGCCACGTTTAACAACCGTAACCGCCTTTCGGCGTTCACCAGCCGCAAGTTAGCGGTTGTGCTAGTATATTTATATTTATATATATTTCTATATTCATGTTCATGAAATATTCTATTATTTCTATGGATTTTACATTGTGTTTATTTTCATATTTATATGTATTTGCATACTCATGATGATGAAATATTTTATTATTTTGATGAATTTTTTAAAGGTGATATATATATATATATATATATATAATGTTAATGAAATATTGTATTATTTCGATGAAATTTTCAATGAATGTTACATTGTGTTTACTTATATATTCAGATAAATATTGTATTATTTGGATGAAATATTACATTATCTCAATGAATGTTAAAGTGTGTTTACTTATATATTCAGATAAATATTGTAGGATTTGGATGAAATATTACATTATCTCAATGAATGTTAAAGTGTGTTTATTTATATTCATGTTGATAAAATATTTAATTATTTTTATGGATGTTACATTGTGCTTATTATTAGTAAGTGTATTTATATTCATGTTGATAAAATATATAATTATTTTTATGGTTGTTACATTGTGTTTATTATTAGTTTTGTATTAATTTATTTGTACTTAATTTATATATTTATATGTATGTGCATATTTATATTTACATAGTGTTTATTATTAGTTTTTATTAGATGTATAAATTTATTTGTACTTAATTTATATATTTATAATTTATATATTTATTTGTATGTGTATATTTTTGTTTTTGTTTTTTTTAAATATTAAATAATTTTTACAATATTAAAAGTTATATGGCAACATTCTACCAGTTGTTCTGCCAAATTAGCGGAAACTGGAACAGATGGCAGACTGTGATGTCGTAGTCAAAAATGTCAATTCGCCATCTGCCTTGCAAAACGGAAACCAGGGCAGGTGGCGGATTCGAGTCTATGCACCACTGTGCTAAGAAACCATGAAAATTAAATTAAAAATTGACAGTCAAACTGTAAAACATGGACATGAACATGAAAGTAAAACTGCTCTATAGCAGCGCAAGGAGCCGAACTGATAGTCAAGCAAGTAAGTTATCCATTTGCACATGAGGTTGTGTTGCTCAGGTCATCGTTGAGTGGGTCGTTCCTAGGCTGGAGCACGAATGGTCTGGCACAAGTCGGACACCTATGGGTTGTTGGTGCATTTGAGTAAGCCTCGTACAACATATCAATTCTCTTATGCATGAGGGTGTCATAGTGAATTTGATGAGCCATATGGCTTCTGAGCTCAAACACGAGTGTTAACTGCTCTGGATGGAAGAAGGGTGGTGGTTCCTGGCTGAAATCCGAGATTGTCGTGAGTGGTGGTGGCACCAGGACAGGGCCACCCTCCACCTCCAAACCATAGATTTTCATCGCCTCGCCTAAATCCTCCTATGCCTCTGCCTTATCCTTCATTGTTTCAGGCCTCTCCTTCGTCCTGTGCTCCTCCGTTGCCTCTGACTTGCCTGAATCTTTGAATTGAGTGGTGTCCTCAGAGTCGAGGTGGAGGAATTCCCAATTCCTCCTCAATTATGTAAGTATTTTCTTCCCTGGCCTTCTGCCCGGAATGGAAAGTGCCTGGAGCACTTGTGCCTTTTGGGAATTGGCTGGGGGGTTGTCAATTGTCTGGAATAGTGATTCAAAGGAGGGATTATGGAGGGAACTGGATTGGTTCCTCTGGAATCACCTCCTCTGCATACGCCATCAGTGGTGTCCTAGCCTTCTCCCTTCGTTGAGTGTGGACTATGGACAAGGCTCGCTCCAGGCGTTGTAGCCTCCTCTGTCTAGCGAACAAACTCTGTCAGGTTGGGTTGCGGCTTGGCCTGCCTCTTTCCCTCGGCATGGAGGAGCAAGGGAGGGTGCCAATGAGCAAGGTAAGAGTGAAGGTAACCCATTGGTGGCTGCACCAGTGCTCAGATAAATCGGGCTGGTGGAATGCCAAGGTGAAATGGCTCCATTCTCCGCTTCGTAGGATGATAACGCAGAAGTCCGACATGACCATTGCACCAAACTTCCCCCGTCCATTGTATCGCATGACTGCCATTTTTCTCGCGCGAGGGAACTATCCTTCGTTGCTTGACGGGAAGTAATGGCTTCCTTCCATTTAATGGTGAGGGGAGGGGAGTCGACCTTCCATATTAATGGTTGGGGTCTATGGCAGGCTACGTGGCCACCCTACGCTACGTGGCACCCCATCCGAGAATGTATGTGCATATTTATGTTTATGAAATATTTTATTATTTTTATAGATTGTATATTGTGTTTTATTAGTAATATACTAAATTGGTGTATGGGATAGAGATTTGACTATTAAAGTCTATGGAGATATACATACCCTACCCTCTCTCGATTTGAACCTATGACTGCCTAGAAAGATTTGTCCAGGAATGTATGTGAATATTTATGTTGATGAAATATTTTATTATTTTTATAGATCTTATATTGTGTTTTATTATTAATATACTAAATTAGTGTATGGGATAGAGATTTGACTATTAAAGTCTATGGAGATATGCATACCCTACCCTCTCTCGATTTGAACCTATAGATCTTATATTGTGTTTTATTATTAATATACTAAATTGGTGTATGGGATAGAAATTTTACTGTTAAAATCTATGGAGATATACATATCCTACCCTCTCTCGATTTAACTCTATGATCGGCAAGAAAAAAACGCATTTTTTTAACCATTAAACCCACTTAAATTGTATTTACATATTCATGTTGATGAAATATTTTGTTATTTTTATAAAAATTATATTATGTTTATTATTAATTTTTATTAGATGTATAAATTTATCTTTGCTTGCATATTCACGTTGATGTCATATTTTATTACAAATACATATAGATTTTATTCATATTAATTTTAGAGAAAACATAATAGAATTAATTTGATGTATATAATAAATTATTGAGAATACACTTTAAAAAGTTATATATAATAAATTATTGAGAGTCCACTTACATAAAGAGGTTTTTGAGTGACAAATAAACATTAACTCTCCAACACTCTACCTTGATTGTTTAAGTCTCCAACACTCTGCCTCTCTGTCTTAATGTTTAATGTTTATTTGAGAATATCATTAATATAATGAGTTAGAATCACACTTACAAATGTTTATTTGAGAATATCATTAAAATAATGAATTGGAATCACACTTACAAATAGTGAGTTTGGAATCACAATTACACTTACCTTTACAAATAGTGAGTTTGGAATCACAATTACACTTACCTTAGAAGACAATGCTTTGCAATCCCAACATATCTTTAAATTTTATAAATTTCACTTCATATAATTCTTTAATAAATGTATAGTGTAATATTCCAATTAAAATTCATTGTGGTCACTAAGCTCTTTATTTAAATTGTGTTAGGATTTTGTATGTTTGGATCTAGCATTGTATACAAGATTTTTTTTTTTGTTAAATGAATGATACTAGAATTTTTTTTGTTAAATGAATGATATTGCAAGGGTCACAAAAAGTTAAGAATTTTTTTTATCTATATAACTTCATATGTAGTTTGAAGTCCTTTGACTTCATATGTATATGTAGTTTGAAGTCCTTTGATTTCATATGTAGTTTGAAGTTTTTTGTATCCCCAATTAAAGTAAGCTTTTTATTTAAATTGTGTTGCTTTTATATGTAGTTTGAAGTTTTTTGTATCCTCAATTAAAGTAAGCTTTTCATTTAAATTGTGTTAGGATTTTGTATGTTTGGATCTAGTATTGTATACTAAATTTTTTGTTAAATAAATGGTATTTTGAGGGTCGCAAAAAGTTAAGAATCTTTTTTATCTATATGACTTCACATATAGTTTGAAGTACTCTGACTTTATATGTAGCTTGAAGTTTTTTGTATCATAAATTAAAGTTGAAGTTGAGGATAAGGTTATGATAGGTTGTTTTTTAATGAACCAAGGTATAATAATTGAATTAAGGTAAAATGAAAAGTTAGAAGTTGATTTTCAATTAAATCTTGTATGATATGCAAAAGTCAAACATATTATTTTGTTCTTAGTTTTTTATTATTTCATAATGGCTTGTTGATTTTTCTTCTCATTTCACAATGTTCATCCTGGATCTTTATCCAATATGTTTTTACCCCAACATTCTTTGTTATCATTTCAACTTTATATGTCACTAATGATAGATGAAGTTCCCACTCAAAATATTGAACATTTCTAAATATTTTACATAGTTTATCTCCATAAAGTTCGAACACAAACTTCCTTTCAAAATATACCCAAGACCAAACATTAATGTTCTTTCTATATAAAAAAATACGTTTAACAATTTTCCAATAAATAACTTGAACTTTATATATAAACCAAAAAACCAAACCAATTAACATAAACACCATTAAATATAGTATTCATTAAATAATTTAGAATACCATATGATTATTGTTATAATATAACATCAATAAAATCTACACAAATTTCAACAATTAATTTAGAACCATTTTCACACAGATTAGAAGCAACTTTACAAAGATTAAAAATTTAATTACAAACAAATAAGTGCATACTTAGACTAAAAATGCACAATTTCAATTTCTTTTTGCCACACTTCAATACCAAAAAGATAAGGAAACAAACTCAAATGAGTTACTTCAATACCAAGAAGCTAAGGAAACAAACCCAAATGAGTTACTTCAATACCAAGAAGCTAAGGAAGAAACCCAAATGAGTTATGTCAAAGACAATCTTTAAAGATGGTATGTTAATTTCGATTAAAGAAATATTATGACAAATAATAATTAGATCATCCACACACAATACAATAACCACGATATCTTTACCACCACTATTAATTTATGATTTGGGATTAATTTTTTTCATTAATTTGAGATCATTTTATTTTTTAAATTAATTTTTTTTAAATGTCTATCTATAATAATAGAGTACCATATTTAGAAACTTGTTTTAAATTACATAAATTAAAGGGTGGGAGGGGAGGGCATTATGAGAAAAATTATAATAATTTCTCTCATAATGCCCCTCCCAATTCAAAAAATAACTAAATCAATATCCATTTAATAATTATTTCATTAATTATAATTTTTTAAGATTTCATTAAATTAAAAAATTACTTAAAAAATAACTAAATTAACGTCTATTTAATAATCCCATTAATTATTAATATTAAAAAGAAAGAACTTTATAATCATGTTTATTTTAGTTATATGAGAAAATGTTTAAATGTACTCAACTTCATCAACTTAAAAGTAACATTTACATGTAGTTAGAAGTCCAACTTTATATTATATTTTTCAATTTCTCCATCCTTTTTAAATTTGTTTTATAAATCCATTTACATTCCATTAGATTTATCTCTAGTGATGGGTTTGATTTCATATTAACATTTAGGGGACCTTCTTTACATAGTAAAGACATGTATCTATGGAATTATGAGGACTAGGTTTGATTTCATATTGACATTTAGGTGACCTTCTTTACATAGTAATGACATGTATTTTTGGGAGGACTTTGTTTCTCTTTATGAATATCTTAATTAAATTATTTGTATGGTTTTTATTTAATAAAATATTTTATTTATTGTTAATATATATGGATGCATTTTATAAAAATTAAATATAATTACTATAAACATCATCAGTTGTAAAATTAAGTTATATTGAATAATGGTTAAAAAAAAAATCTTACAATTTTTAAATGTTTTAATTTATAAAATTTTAAAAAAAAATTTGATAAATCATCAACATAATATCTTAAATAAGGGTATGAACAATGATAAACATAATATCTTGAATAAGGGTATAACAAAGAAATATTATATAAGGGTATAACAAAGAAATATTAACATGTAGGAGTTATCTTGAAACAATACATCATAATCTTTGAGATAACAAAACTTAGGGTTGGGAATTTATCATTATAATATATCGGAAGAGGAGGCCAATTATTCTTTTTCTAGCACCTCTTTCCAACTACACAACCAACTTCTTAAAGTGGTCTTCCCTCTAACCTCCAATACTACCTAGAACAAGTTGACTAAGTTGGGGGTGTATCATATGGTTTCCTACCCATGTTATAACGGGCACTTCCCCAAACATCAAAAACAACTACCAGTGGACTAATTCCACCTAGATTTTCTATATCTATATAGTAACCTATAAGGAAAATATCACACGTATTACAAAGTTTTCAAAGAATGTTATTTTCACATGTTGTTTTTGTTGTTTAAGAGATGGGACGGTTCCTTATATGCATGTTCAAGGGGTCTGTGCTTTTGAGATGACTAGGTTTATTCATCCTTTTTTTTCCACGGGAAAGTTCCTCTTTATATTCAAAAGTATATAATAATTTACATAACAGCGGTCAAATACAAGCAACAGAGACCTGTGATGGTATGCTGAAAGCAGCTCGCAAGCTGTCATAAAATCCATATTAACCTGCCATATTGAAATCTGTCCCAGATATCGTCGGATAGACTAAATTCTGATACAAAACAATAATTTATGTTACCAAAAGAAGATCCGATGACATGGTGTCTTCCACTTCAGATTTTGAGCAGTGTTGGGGGGGCCTCGTTGCCATCCTCCCATCGGGAGAAAGTTATGAAACCGAGAGGCCGGGATAATGCCAGTTTTGAAAGATGGTCCGCAATGGCATTATCTTCTCTGTAGATGTGGGAGGCAGAGAGGCTCTTGAAAAGTCTTATGGCTTCGATAGTTCTCTCTTTCCAGCATTCCAGAGTTGCTGATCGGAGGTCAGCCTTATCATTTATCCAGTCGATAATGACTTTTGAGTCTCCAAGAAGTAGCATCACTTCGATGTTCAGCCTTTGAGCCAGGATAAGGGAAGCCCACGCCCCCAATAGTTCGACCTTGGTGTTGGTGCCTTGTCCGCCATTGAGAGTCCATCTGTAGGAAGTGTGAGAGTTGATGAAGATGTGGCCCCCCACCACACAAAGAGATCCATCTAGTTGAGTTGCTCCGTCGAACCAGGCGATGGATTTGTCAAAAGGAAGAGTTGTAGAAGATCTGCGGATTGTCTGAGCAGTGGTGGGGAAAGAAGGACGGTCGACTGCAAAAAGAATGAGGTTTGTCACCAAGTTAACCGAAGGGGGCTTATCATCAAAGATGGCAGCATTTATTGCCAACCAAACGTTCCAACAGACGGTGGTTGGCAGCGAGGGGTAGAACTGGTGTCTTGAGCACCAAGAACTAAAGCAGGAGAACGTCGAAGGTCCAAGCCACTGTTCAGATAGATTTAGAGAAGCTGTGACATGATGCCAAACTTGCCGGGTAAAATAGCAGCTCACAAAGAGGTGGTGTGAAGTTTCACTTTCCTCCTTGAACAGAATGCAGCGATTTGGGCCTGACCAGCCGCGACTCTGGAGGATATCCCAGACGAGGATTTTGTTCTCCGTCAAAAGCCAAGTAAATAATTTGAGTTTCAGAGGGAAATTCCACTTCCACAGCCGAGTGCGCCAGGTCTGATCGCAGGTGGGCCAGGATGCCTCTGCCAACGTTTTGTAGATGTTTCGAACAGAAATGAATCCAGATTTATCGCCTCCCGTCCAGATGAGTGTGTCAGGTCTCTCCTATAGGCGGATGCCAGCCTCATTAAGATGATGTGTGTAACTGTTCCATTCGGCCGAGAGCTCTCTGTCTAGATTCAGCGTGGAGCTAGTAACCCAGGATTCGCCAAGTGAGTTGCTTCTGTGAGGGGATTTTAAATGAAAGAGATAATGTAAGCCTAAATTATGCAGGCGCTCCAGCAATCTAGGAGAGAGCAGGGCCTTTTTGCCCATGCCGAGGATATCATCTTTGCCAATTTCAATAGCATATCTAGTGCCAGGCAGCCACACGATCCAATGTAGGAGAATCGGAAGCAACTTTAGAAGATGCTTCCACGTTTCTGAGCCCCCCGGAGGAGAAATTGTGGTTGATTTGAGCCAGGAATGGACCGGAAGGTGGGAGAAATATTTGTCTTTTATAAGATTGTTCCAAATGCCTGGTACCATCAGGATACGCCAAAGCGTATTTTCCGAGAGAGCAAGGTAGGAGAGGTGCAGGTTCCTCAGGCCCCATCCACCTAGTGCTTTTGTCTTTGAGAGGGTTTCCCACCCACAGAGATGGAGGCCTCTGCTTTGCTTGCTGCCATTCCAAAGGAAGGAAAAAATCAACTAGCGGAGCTTCTTTAGCACAGATTGAGGGATGTGTGCCAGAGCCATCCAATACACCGGGAGGCTTTCCAAAACTGCCTTGATCAATATGTATCTGCCACCCATGGATAAACATCTATTACACCAGAGTTGAATTCTGCGCTCGAACTTTTCAAATAACCATCTCCAGTCCTTTGCTTTGTAGCTAGAGGGTTTGATATAGTAACCAAGGTAGTTGAAGCCAGCCGCCAGATCTCGAAAATCAATGCCGAAAAGAGTTTTTAGCTCCAACAGGAAAGCTTCCCTCGCGCCTATGGCCAAGAACAATGACTTCTGAAAATTAATTTTTAGACCTGAAATAGAGCAGAAAGCATTTAGCACATTAAAAAAATTTGTCCATTCAGTCAAGGAGTCCGAAGTCATAATAATCACGTCATCTACGAAAAGTAGATGCAAAATTTGAGTCAGTCTAGATGCTCTGATTCCCGTGAGTTTGCCAGCTAATTTACTTCTTTTTAACAAGATGTTGAGGCTTTCTGAGACCAGAATGAAAAGGAGGGGTGAGAGGGGGCATCCCTGTCGAAGCCCTCTTTCGCTGTGGAAGGCTTTGGAAGCCTCGCCATTGATTAAAACTGCCAGGGTGGCTGTGGTTATGCAGACCATCATCCAGTTTGTAGTGGCAGCCCCAAATCCACAATGGAGAAGGATGAGATGTAAGAAATTCCAGTTTATACAGTCGAAGGCTTGTTTGAGGTCCAGTTTTAGGAGGATGGCAGGTAAGTTTTTTGTCTTAATGTTGTGTAAACACTCATGTGTGGTGCCTATAGCGTCAAGGATTTGTCTTCCCTTGAGGAAACCAAGCTGCTCCTCTGCCAGTGCCCGGGAGAGAAGAGGGCGAATTCTGTTAGCAATGATCTTAGTTATAATCTTGTAGTTGAGATTACACAACGAGATCGGTCGGTAATCCGAGAACTGTCGGGGGTGATTTTGTTTTGGAATCAGGACAATAAAAGTGTTGTTTAATTGTTTGTTAACCAACCCACTGGTCCTCGAATCATCGATAGCCTCCAGCAAATCTTGTCCCATTAATTCGAAATAGTGAAGGTAGAGTTCCACAATCCATCCATCGGGACCGGGACTTTTTTCTTTTTTAAAGCCTTATAATACCTGGAATATTTCCTCTTTTGTGCAGGGGGCGTCCAGTGCTCTCGCTTCCTCTTCAATGACCATCTGTGGGAAAAGTTGGGCTATTTCAATCTGATCCTGTAGGGAGATGTGCAGATCTTCTTGGTAAAAGGAATTGAAGTGTTTGTGTGTCGCTTGCTTGATGTCTTCTGTCCTGTGAGAAATGCTCCCATCCTCTTCCTCTATATCCCAAATGAGCTTTTTATTCCTGTGGTGGCTGGAAAAGCGGTGGAAAAAACGGGTGTTGTTGTCACCACTAGAGAGCCAAAGTGCTCTACTTTTTAGCCGCCATATGTCCTCTTCTGCCCGGAGAATGTGTGCACGGTCAGCCTCTAATAGATGTAATTTAGCTTCAATGTCTGTCTTCTGGTCGGTCCGTGCCTTGTGCCTGAGTAAAATGGATAATTGTTGTTCGAGTCTGTTCAAAATGGTTGTGTCTTGTGTTTTTTTCCTCTTCAGCCAGCTGATTGTATTTGCTTTCAGACAGATGAGTTTCCTAACCAAGTTGCCCTGAGCATCCCCAGGTAGTGAGTGGGACGAGTCGGTCCAAACCGATCTAACAATCAGGTCGAAGGCGGGCTCCAGCAACCAGGCCGTGTTGAATTTGAAGGGATAACTCATCCCCAAATTCCCTTTTCCAAGCTGTAGGCAGATGGCGGTATGATCGGAAAGGTAGAGCATGTCAATCCAGGCCCGAGCCATGTGTGAAGGAGTAAGCAGCTCTTCTGAAATCAAGAAACGGTCGAGGCGTTTTTCAATACTGGAGGAGCCCGATCTCCCATTACGCCAAGTAGGAAAAAGTTATGCTGGTTCCAGATCCACTAGAGCATTTTTTGTGAAGAGAGAAATGAAGAAGGTCGCTAGTGGGTCAATCTTTGCCTTGTCGCCCCAAATCTCCTTTGAGTTGAGCGTGAAGTTCAGATCTCTGGCAATAATAAGGTCTTTTATGGCTAGAAGGCCAAGGCGGTCGAGCTTCTCCCAAAAGAGTCTGTGGTCCAGGCAAGGGCCATAAGTATTGAGCAGAGTCAGGGAGGTGTTAAGTTCAAAACATGTGTCGGATAAAAGAATTCCACCTGGACTAAGCATCAGAGTAAATTCAAAGTGTAATGGATCCCAGGCTGCCAGGAGTCCACCTGAGTTTCCAATAGAGCTAGCCGTGCAAACCATCCAGTCAGGTCAGAGAGCGGATAGGAAATTTCTTGCAGCTTCAGCATCCACCAGCGTTTCTTGTAGAAAAATAATCGTCGGTCTGATTTTGTCGAGGAGACGTCTCAAGGAGGCTAGTTTCAGGAGTCCTCCAACCCCTCTGATGTTGAGGGAGATAAGTATCATGATTTTGCCTGAGCTTGGGCTTTTAATCCTCTAAGTGCCCGATTAGTTTGTTCAGTAGTTTGAGAGGCTGAGCTTGATGCCTCTGCGGTTGCCTTTTTCCTCGCACTGCGTGTTTTGAGTGGCGAAAGCTCTGAGCCCAAACCTCTGGACCAAGAGGGGGTTGTCGCAGGTTGCTCTTTCACTCCCGAGGTCGAAGGTGTATTGCCAATGATGGTCGAGGGTGGGATGAGTAGTTTTCCAAGGTACACCGAAATGGGGAGAGAATCAAAAGGTAGAGGGGATGCAGGTGTATTGGTAAGGAGCAACTGGTCCAGATCCTGAG
>SNQJ01S0014632.1:149780-164619 GCA_010110895.2 Picea sitchensis
TGTGATGTTCTCTTGGGCCAACCATATATGTGGAAGCGCCATGTTGTTTATGAGTCTTGACCCCGCAGTGTCATTGTTTATCTGGGGGGTCATCTCTACAGAATACCAGAGGTAGTTCTGACTACTATTCCACCTAAACAGTGTCGCAAGGTAGTATCTCATACTACAAAATTCAGCTTCTTCACAATCTGTTCAAAAGGTGAACAAAAGGATACTGCAACCACTACAGCCTCGGGCCAAGCACCTTCTATCCAACAAAAGCAGGTCAAAAAGATTGAAACAAAGTGTAAATATTCCTTCTTCACACAGGCATCTCATGTAGTCAGACTGGTTAAAAAGGTCCAACCCTTACAACCACATGTTCATGACAACCTTCAACAAGCTAAGCAGCGCAACTTCTCTAGCAAGGCAAGCAACTCATCAAGATGCAGATTCAACAAATGTTTTTCCCTCTCCCTCGGGAACTCAACGCAATGGAGACCATTGCTTCTTAAGGAGGAAGGATTGATCTAGGTGGATATCGGTGGCCACCCACCTTTTCCAATTGGCTCAAAACAGTTTTCTAGCAATTTTGCTAATTTACTATTTTTAGAAGTTTTTAACTTCTGGGGCCATTTTGAGGGCCTAAATGAAGTTTTTTTGGGATCAAACTTCTCAATGATAATAGAAGGATATGATTGAGACCCCTAAATGAATACCCTCAACGATACCTTTCCAACGAGCTATCGTGCGCCCCAAACAAACATCATATGCCAAAGTTACGCCCCTGGGAAGTTGATACACCAAACTACACAAAATGAGGTCCATGAAACTGTTGGATTTTCATCTTTCGGGGTTAGGGTTTTGGATTTTCTTTATTATAAAAAGACCTTATCAGTCTCATTGTAAAATCATCTTCTTGCGAATGCAAGTAGCGGACACATCTCTTCTCAGAGATAAGCTGCCACCATTCCAACAAGTCTTTCACTATGTATTTTTACAGTCTTTGTACATTTTCTCTCATTAATAGAAAATTGTGTATTATTGTATCTTTGTGTTTATGGTTTCATCTCTAATACAGTTCTGCTATATTATTGGATATCCGAGATATCTTTGTACATTTCTTTATTATATCTCCGCTCTCATTTCGTGCCGAAAATAATCCAGATCTGTGGTATCAGAGCAGGCTGCTCTTGATCGTTTTTCAGTGCATATCCCCGACGAGGTCCAAGTATAGCAAGTTGGGTCTTGATCTTGTCTCTCTTGAAGACAATCGCTCTCTCATGCCCAAGAAACCCTCCATGGCGGAAGAAAAGAAAAACGATGGAGGAAAAGATTCTATCAATATGTTGCTTGAGCAAGCTCTCATGCGACAGAGGGATGAAATGATGGACAATTTTTCCCACATCCTTCAACGCATGTCGATAGAAACAGGTGCATCTTGATCAAACAACCACTTTGGAATCACCTCTCCTTTCAAGGGAAAACATCACCTTTGCACTCCTTAAATCTCTCCCCCATGTCAAACATTGGTGGGAAACTTACTTGGAGCAAAGTTCCATAGAGGAGTCTGGAATATATGGGGCCGAGCCCACTTGGGATTTTTTTGTGGATGCGGTAAAGGAATAGTATTACCCTATTAGAAACTATGAGGACCAATACATGAGATGGACCACACTATAGCAAGAGAGGGGCCAAGCAGTTCTGGAGTTCACCAATACCTTCCATACCTTGTGCACCAAGCTGGGTATCAAAGAATCCAAACAATATTTGGTTCTGAAGTACCGTGGGGCTCTACACAAATACATCCAAACTAAAATCGATTTTCTGGACATCTCATCACTCGGTGCTACTTATTGATATGTTGTTAAAATCGAGCAGAAATTTAAGCACCAGAAAAAACGGTAGTTTGGGTCTGCAAATCTGCAACAACCAAAGTATGATAAAGAAATCCCTAACAAACAATCTCCCGAAAACCAGTCCAAACCATAGGAAAAGAAGGGTCACAGGAAGACAAAGAAGGGTCATGGGAAGACAAAGAAGGACACCAGAAAATGGTCTGATTTCCACAAAATCTCTTGGCACAACACCGATGAATGTCGCTCAATGTCACGACCACAACAATTCAACCAAAAGAACCAACAGATCCTGAAGAGGGGGAGCACCTTTTTCATTCACAGATGTGGGTGAAGGGGACCCCGCTGCATTTTATTGTTGATTGCAGAAGCCAGAAGAATCTCATCTCAGCAGATTTCGTCAAACACTTAGGATTGTTGACAACACCACACCCGCAGCCATACAACATCGGGTGGCTTCGTCAGGGACGAGATATTTGTGTCAGCCAACAATGTCAATTGTTATACAGCATCCATCCCTTCAAGGATGAGGTATTATGTGATATTGCCCCACTGGATGTTTGTGATGTTCTCTTCGGCCAACCATATATGTGGAAGCGCCATGTTGTTTATGAGTAGCGACCCCACAGTGTCATTGTTTATGTGGGAGTTCATCTCTACAGAATAGCAGAGGTAGTTCTGACTACTGTTCCACCTAAATAGTGCCGCAAGGTAGTATCTCATACTACAAAATTCAACTTCTTCACAATCTATTCAAAAGGTGAACAGAAGGATATTGCAACCACTACAGCCTCGGGCCAAGCACCTTCTATCCAACAGAAGCATGTCGAAAGGATTGCAACAAAGTGTAAATATTTCTTCCGCACATAGGAATCTGATGTAGTCAGACTGGTTAAAAAGGTCCAACCCTGCCAGCCACATGTTTTTGACAACCTTCAACAAGCTAACCAGCGCAACTTCTCCAGTAAGGTAAGCAACTCATCAAGATGTAGATTCAACAAACGATTTTCCCTCTCCCTTGGGAACTCAATGCAATGGATACTATTGCTTCCTAAGGAGGGAGAATTGATCCAGGTGGATATCGGTGGCCACCCACCTTTTCCAACTAACTCAAAACAGTTTTCTGGCAATTTTGGTAATTTACTATTTTTAGAAATGTTTAACTTCCGGGGCCATTTTGAGGGCCTAAATGAAGGTTTTTTGGGATCAATATTTTCAATGATAGTCGAAGGCTCCGATTGATCCCCCTAAATGAATCTCCTCAATGATACCTTTCCAACAAGCTATCGTGCACCCCAAACGAAGATCGTATACCAAAGTTACGCCCCGAGAAGTTGATACACCAAACTACCCAAAACAGGGTCCACAAAATTGTTGGCTTTTCATCTTTTGGGGTTAGGGTTTCGGATTTTCTTTATGATAAAAAGGCCATATGAGCCTCATTGTAAAATCATCTTCTTGCGAATGTGAGTAGCAGACACATCTCTTCTCAGAGATAAGTTGCCACCATTCCAGCGAGTCTTTCACTCTGTATTTTTACAGTCTTTGTACATTTTTGCTCATTAATAGAAAATTGTGTATTATTGTATCTCTATGTTTATGGTTTCATCTCTGATACATTTTTGTTATATTATTGGATATCTGAGATATCTTTGTACATTGATTTATTATATCTCCGCTCTCATTTTGTGCCAAAAATAATCTGGATCAGTTTTTAGGCCGGGAGGACATCATTTTTGGTATCAGAGTGAGAGAATTGAAGATAGAATACATTAAATGAAAAAAGATCATTTTTGGTATCAGATTGTAGCTATGCTCAGAAATTGAAGAAGAGATCTTGAATTTATTCAAGAGGAGCAATTCCAGACTAAAGAAAGTGATTTTTCCAAACAAATAGAAAAAGGAATTGGATATATATGATCTGGAGATAAGGTATGTGTTTGAATTTTCAGGAGTTATGCATACTTTTGTGTGTATGTTGAGTAATGGATAAAATTCAGCAAATGAACTTTGAAGTTTCAGATTTGAGGCCATTCCAGCCAAGAAGCAGAGTTGGGGAGAGATGTTTGGAGGACAAGATCTTGAAATAGATATTGTAGGTATTAATCTAATGTTTTATGAATAATCTATGGGTTGAATTAACATTGTTAATATTAGTTAATAGATAGCAGCAGAAGAGGATTTTGAAGAAGGAAAGAATCTTGTGGTAGAAGGACCCTCACAACAAGGAGAAGTTATGGTAATTGCTTGAAGAAAAGAGGACCAGTGAAATTCTCAAGAGGAAGTGAGTGAAGTGCAGAAGCTTATAGCCTTTGAAGATAAGGAGAAGGAGTTCTCAGAAGGTTCTAGGGGAGTGAACCAGTGACACCAAGAGGTCAAGATCAGGAGGAATCTTGATGAGGTATTGAGTGGCAGGTAGAGGAGACTTGCTATAGAGGAGGCTTGATGCAGCTCATAGTGGACAAGGAGAATTTCACAAAGGGAGGAGATGGAGATGACTACTAATAGTCATGATAGGGGCTCAAAGAGATGCCACAACCAAAGGAAAGAGGATGCCAAATCAATTTGTATAAAGATGAGTCAACAGAAGTTTGACAGGGAATATACTAAGGTAAAGGGAAAACTCAGTATAATTTTGGAGCTCTTAAAGGAAAGAAATGAAGACCAGATATGGGGTTGGAATGTGAAGAACAAGTTCAAGTGACCTATTATGCATTTGTGTATGAAGAAATTGATGCATAGTATGAATGTTTTCCTCAGGAAAGAGGAAAACTTGAAGAAGAAGAGAAAGCACAAATTGAGTGCTTGGATAAAGGAAGAGAAACTCAAAGCAGTTCAGTTTATACAAAGGACAATGACAGAAGAGGAATTTCACTTTTGTGAACTAGCGCAGGGAGTGATGCTTGGAGAGGAATATGAGGTTCAAAGTGCATACCTCATGGAGACCTTGGAAAGTTCATTCCAATGTAAGGAAGGGATGCTACAGGGATCTAAAGAAACTCTGGAGTCTCATGTTTTTAAAATTGATGAATTGTGTGTGATTGAAGGTTATGCAGCTTATGAAGATATTCAACCACCAGAGGTTGTCATAAAGGACAAGGGAGATTAATAATTTCATTTTGAGGGCATAGAGGATAAAAATATCCATAAGTTTGTTACATCAGAAGAAGTGAAAACATTGTATCATAAAAGTTGTGAAAGGGGAGCTCATGCATGTTCAAATAGTGTAGTTGTTGAAGACAACAAGGAGGATGAAGATGTGAAGAGAAAAATGATTTGTCTTGGAGATACTTCAGTTGATAGTGAAGTATATGGAAGCTTGAAATGGGTTATGAAATGCTACAGTGATGCAAGTATGGGACTCGCCAAAGGATAAATGAAAATGAAGGATGATGACATTGTTGAAGATCATTGGTGCATGATCATGGAGAAATCCTTACAAAAAGGTATAAAGTGTTTATTGCAAATTTGTCGTTTTAATCAAATCCAAGAACAAAGTTTACTTGAGAAATCAGGTAGACTGAACATGCAGCTTAAAGATATGCAATATTGGGTGCATTAGTGGGCAATGTTCTCAAGAAGTTGAAGATAGACAGAGGTGTGAAGACAAAGATATGGCAGCAGCCATACAAAATTTATGTGAATTTTTGCAGCAATCAAATGGCAGTAAGGATTTATACCAGCAAGAGGCAATACTAGACATTGAATTGAAGGATTTATTGAGGAATTTGATGAATATTTCCAAGTGGAAATACTAGAAGAAGAATATGAAGAAGAGAAGAATGAAAGTATAGCTTACTTAGAGAAGCAAAGTAAAGTATGGGATTTTGGAAGTTTACAGATAGCAACAATGTAGCAGCAGGATAGCAAGATAAGTGAGCAACAACATAAGATTTGGGATCCTGGAAGATGGTGGGCAGTAGTCATGTTGTAGAGAATATGGACAACATTAGCAATGGGATTAAGGAATACAGAAGCAGTTGAAGACTCGTGATCAGGAGATCATGAAAAAATTTAACCCCGGGAGTCTAATGCAGGAGCATTTTCCCTCCAAAATCAATCTTGTTTATTAGGCCTAAGGGGTCTTTGGATTTAGTAAGGGAGTGGGTTCCCTAATTCTAAATTATTGTAATTTCCTATGTTTTATTGAATTCTAGAAGAATTGCATAGCATAGAAGTTGTTGGATGTAATTGAATCTGCATTGGTTTAGTAGATCTCGATAGTTTGTGAGATTTAGAGAGATCTTAGAGTGAGGTGTATATCTCTTGAGAATATTGTGGATCTGAGAGATCCTATATATGGGAGTCTAAGTAGGATCTGAAATAATTGACAGGCCAGATTACACCTTTAAGAGTGTAATACTACGGGTAGAGAAGTAATCTGGATAGGGAAAGACTGAGTTAGGCAGAGAGAGGATAGGAAGAGTGTGAGGAAAAGGCCAAGTAGAAGCCAACTGAATGTAAATTAGGCCAAGATGGTTGAAGGCCTTGTGTAAATTGAGTACAGAACTTCATTAATAAATATCTTTGTGTTTGTCGGTTCTCTTTGTAAGTGTGAKATTGAATACCCTTTCATTGATTTGGAGTCTTTGTATGTCACACTGAGTTATTGAAGCATAGATCAGAATCTTTCAGAGTTATTGCAGATTGAAGTTTTATMTGGTAGAAGACTCTTTCAAAATTATTGCACAAGTTTAGATCTTCATTAAATYCTTGTGCAAAAGGACTATCTCAAGAAGGAAGAATCAAGCCTCATTTGAGTAYAGGAATAAGCGTGCAACRAAATCCAATGAAGAAAAAGGGTCGTTRGTGGTTACAAAGCTTGAATTCCCTTGTAAACTATCKMGGAACAGTGATCGTCGGATAAAATTTCAGATCAAGTCATGACCATAGGTTTGTCTTGAGATATATGCCATTGGATCGAATCAACGAAKTAAAGGATCAACATTGATCACTGGAAGGATCAACGATTGAGAACTATAGTTTTTTGGACTAGTTTAAGTCTTGAAACCCAGAAGATATCGTGAACCTTGATCCTCATAGATCAATGACAGAGGTTCATTTAAGTCTATCAGAGTATAGATTTTCAAAGAACATTAGTTGGAGGATACTTCGATGAGGATAAGTCTAATCAATAGTGTAGATTGATCGAAGAAAAAAGATCAACGGTGGATGTGATTAGTTTGATGTCCATTGGAGTTGTAAATGGTCAGAAGGGTTTAGTGAAAGGAAGGTTCCTATCAACGGTGAGGATCTAATCGGAACGATATAGGTCAATGGTCCTAGAAAGGACAAGTGGAATTGACCATCAAGACCAGGATTGTAGCGGACAAGGCGAGTGGACCGTGATCGTTGATCACGAGAGATCAACGTTGGAGTTTGATCTATTGGATCAGAGAAACAAGAGTTTGATAGACCTAAGGTAAGTCCCTATCCAAAATCAATGGTACAGATACATTCAAAGTACCCAGATCAATAGTTCCAGAAGAAAGGACACATGACAGTCTTCCATTAGAGTAAAGGCCTGTTGGAATTTGGAAAATCAAAGCAAACCACAAGAAGAGAAGTCTGATAGATAATTTTGATATAAAAGAGAGACAGAGGAGTTAGATGGTCTATTGATTTAAGTGTTTATGACCTAAGTACTTGGTCATAACACTTGGTCATGTGGCAAGAAAAAATATTGGTCATTAAAGATAAAGAAGCTGGTGAATAGAGCTTTGGCACAAGGTTTTTATTGTTGGGTCATGTGGATGATACAGAACTTAGTGCTAGACGAGAAAAGCGTTCATATTTTGAAAGAGAGTTTAGCACCAATCCAAAGCGAGCTTAGGATAAGTGGCTCTGTGAAACACAAAAGAGGATTTTGGGCCCAAATTAAGAGTTATAGAACATCTTGATTTTTGAAGTTACAACAAATTTAATTCAAAACTTTGCATATGTGGGTTTTTAGGCCGAGAGGTCATCATTCGGTGAGATATATAATGATCAAAAAGCCAAAAAAAATCAATGGAAAACTTATCCTATCAACATGATTTCTAGACTGCCTAGAATAATATTGATGCCTTGTAGAAATTTCTTTATTCAGATATATAGACAAAAAAACAGGAACCTATTCATATGAATTGGGTGGGGAGTCAACAACTTCCTCTGTAGGGATTCCAACATTCTTCTTGGGGACTGAAAAATCCAAACATACTATTTTCCCAACCTAGTGTCTTCTTGAGTTAAAGTCAAACATTGCTTGGACATAGTGTCTGGGGTAGATAGGTTCCAAGGAATATCTAGCGGTGATTGTTCACATTTGAGACCTTCATTGGTGATTCAGTCAACAATTTTATTGCCAGATATTTTGACATGATATGGAATAGTTGTCGATATCTAGGGAAGGAGGTTTTTTATGTGCTTTAATCCCACTTCAAGCCACCAATTGCCAAATATTTTGGTGATGGTTGAGCCTTCTTGCATCTTCTTGAGCCTTTGAATAACTAATTAAGAGTCTCCTTCGACTATCAATTTGGTGAAGCCTTCTCGAGCTGTTATATGAAGACCATATTCTAGGGCCTGCAACTCCACTGCATTATTACTATATGTGCCAAGACAACCATCATAGATCCAAATTGTTTTCCCACAATCATTTCTAAAAACACCCTCGTAGCTTGTAGGGCTCGGAGGGCTCGGGTTTCCTTTGAATGCACCGTTAAAGTTTAGTTTTATAAATTCTGGAGGGGAGGACTCCCATTTTTCTGGAATATTTATTCTCGGAAGCATTGAGCTTGGGGGTTGAAGAGAAATAGAGGGGATGAGCTCAAGTGATTTCAATATGATTGTGTCTTGATCATTGCCTTTCTAATTCTACTCGGTCCATGGAGTGATCAATATTGTTTCCTTTATGTGTTGCTTTATCTTGCTCCATATTTGTCCCATGTCTAGGTAGACATATTTGAAGATTCATATGTTTCTTTCTTTCTAGACCTTGCATAAAAGGAACCCAGGGAAGAGTTTCCATGTTTGATTAAGAATTGGATGGGAAAAGGTTGTGTGTCTCCAACTTACTATGGTCTCTATGATGCTAGTCCTATTTCTATCTGTTTGTCTAAAAGTAGCAGGACCTTTGTCCCATAGAGTTGTTGCAAAGGGACGAGAGTTAAGGAGATGTTTTGTAGTTTCCTCATTCAAGCAGAAGAGATAGAAAAAGGAGGGGCCCAAGAATCCTCGCGAACCAATTTATCCCAAGTAAGAGTTTTGCCTTGCGCTAGAAACCAAATGAAAAGGGATACTTTTGGCCATAGGTTTTGCTTCCAAATTTTATCCCATATTTCTATAGTGGGGAGTTTTGAGTGCCTTGCCACTACGCCATAAACCTATCTAATTTTAAATCTTCCCCCAAGAAAATAACCCCATCAAATTTTATACATTCCTTCTTGAATTATGATTTTCCTAGTGCCCAATTCATGCCAAAAGGTGTCCCAATAAAAGTTCTCTGGTAGAGGGTTCTAAGCTTCTTTTGGTAGCTAGGACTACCAAGGAGGGTTCAATGGTTGAGGAACCCAGTAGTGAGAGAGTTATGTCTTGCCTTGATTCATCATAGTTTCTCGGAGGACTTGGAGATATTATATTATTCAGAAATTTGGCATATGTTGCCAAGAATCATCCCAAAATAGATTTATTTGACCATTATGAATCTCCTAGAAGCAAATATTTTGGAATAGATGCTTATTTTTCTAGGATGCATTCCATATATGGGATTCAGTATTGGGAACATCCATTCGAAGTAGATCTTGTTCTACCATATTTGTAGCATAATTTCACCTCCATATTTGGCCCCACAACTCCCCCGGCTTATGGAGCCATCGCCACCAGGTTTTATCCCATGTGACAGCGCTTACAATCATTAGGTCCCGCAAACCAAGAGCTCTTTCCATTTTTGGGAAGCAGAGCTTGTCCCATACTACAAGGGCCCATTTTTTCTCTTTTCTACATCCTCGTAGATAAATGATTGTTGCAAATCACAAACAGCTTTGAGAAGAGATTTTGGGGCTACTACTGCAAAGAATAAATAGAGGGGCATGGCTTGAAGAACTAACTAGAAGGATTAGATGGCCCACCAAGTTAAGAGACCAAAAAGTCCAGCTCACCAATTTATGCTCCAATTAGTTGAGAAGATCCCCCCACAAGAAATTTTGGAGAAAAATGACTACAAGAGGGGCTCCCAAGTATTTGGAAGGAAGGGAGCTTCGTTGAAAACCTAGAATCTGTGACATGTTAATTTGAAAAACAAGTGGAGTATCAAAGAGGAAAATTTGTGACTTACCGTAATTGATGGTGGTTCATGAAGCTACCATAAAATATGATAGTGCATGTTTAAATGCATTGGCTTCATGAGTTGTTAGTATTCCCATGAGTAGTGAATCATCTACAAATTTCTTATGAGAGGTTGCGAGGTCACCTCTGAGAATCTTGAGACTTTTGATTTTGTTGGTGTCCACTGTTGCTTTAAGCGCACATCCCAACCCTTCTACAATCAAAATAAAAATAAAGGGGGAGATTCGATGCCCTTGCCAGATGCCTCTAGATGGGGTGAAGGTGTCTAAAGGTGAGCCATTTATGAGAATTGAGAAGAAATCCTTGGAGGTGAGAGACAAAATCCAATTAGTCCATCTTTCATAGAATCCAAAAGCAAGGAGAACATGTCTAATGTATTTCAACTTGTTGAATGCTTTTGACATGTCTAGCTTAATAACATACTATATTTTTAGTGGTTTTCAATGAGTGAATAATTTTCTAGGAAAGGATGATACTATCCAGGATTTTTTGACCCTTAATATAGCCTGACTAATCTATAGATATCAGTCTTGGAAGGAGAGGCTTCAGTCGATTTGAAATTACTTTAGTTATGATTTTATAGACCACATTGCAAAGTAAGATAGGCATGAACTTATTGATATCCTCCACATTTTCCTCCTTAGGGATGAGAGTAAGAAAGGTTTCATTGAGCGCAGGAAGGCATAAGAAGTTTTGCAAGAGTTCTCAATCAATTCATAGACATTGGATTATTGGCCAACATTCCTGAAAGAAGTCAGTGGTGAATCTGTCAAGCCCTAGGGATTTCCCCTTTGACATTTCTATAACATCTTGTTCTACTTATGGTAGGGTGATTTCTCGTAAAAGGGATTCATTCTACTCTTGAGTAACCGGGGGGGTTGTCATGTTCTATATTTATTCCCTACGATCTTGTTGTATTTCTGCAAGAAGAGATTGATAGTAATGTATCATCTATTTCTCAATTTCTTCATGTGTTGTAATTTTATTACCTTGGTTGTCCCTTATAGTAGAAATTAGATTGTGGTGTCGATGTTGAATCATATATTAGTGAAAGAATTTGGTATTCTTATCCCTGTCCTTCAACCAACGCACTCGGGATTTTTTCCTCCATAGTATTTTTTCTTGTTTATTATGTTCCTTTATTTGGGTTTGAAGCTAAGCTTCTTGATGAATAAGAGCTTCGATCCTTCTTCAAGYATCATCTGTTGTTGGATCAACTCCATTTTTTCTGTCAACTCTCTTTGGRCTTTGAAAATGTCTCCAAACTCCTTCTTGTTCCATTGTTTGAGATGGGATTTGAGATATTTGAGTCACTCATGGAAGTGGAACATTACCAAACCTATTTCAATTGCTACCTCCTTCCACCACTTAGTAATATTGTCTTGGAATGATGGATGATCAATCCAAAAGGAKTCAAATCAAAATGGGTGGKTTTTGGGACTACCATTCCAATCGAGATCGAGGCTAATTGGCCAGTGATCATAGCCCAAGATTGGCATAATATTGGCATTCAATTAGAGACCAGTGATCATAAGGGATTCTAAAATGAGGAAGTGGGCCAGTCTCGAAGCAGCATGGTAGAATCTGCCCCTCCTATTATTCCAAGTGTGTGTTCCATTTGAGGTTTCCAAATCGACCATGTTTAAATTATGAATTGTCTCCAAACGACGTATTCCACCTAGCTTCTCTTATAAGGATATGATCAAGTTAAAATCCCCTCCCACTATTCAGTAGCGGTCTCTAATAACCATGTGGATAGCTTGAAAATATCTCAAAAAGCTAATATTTTTAGTCATGGTATGTGGACCATATACATTGGTGAGAAATCTTATCTATGTCGATCCAATCAGTTGGAATTTTGTTGTCGATGTTCTTGGAGTTGAAAAAAATTAGAGAGTGAGATCTCATAAGGGTGCATCTATTTCCATTGGTTGACAACCCTTCCAACTGGAAGCAACTATCTTTGATAGAAATTCACTTGAACATTTGGTTTCTTGAAGCATCATGATTTTCGGTTGTTCCTTGAGGATTTTTTTTCTGAGAATCTTCCCATTCATGCCCCTTATATTCCTGGAAAGGAACTTCATTGGGTAGTGGAGGGGGTGGGTTGGAACTTATCCGTCATTAAGAAAAATCTACCATAATTCACCAACATTTCACAAAGCTCTTTCAAATGTTGCTTGTTGCTTCATCAACCTCTTTTTTTCCTCTCTAGCAGCTCTATGATCATCCTTTAGAGTACTTGTTTTGACTCCAAAGAAGAGGTTGCATTGTGCTTACCTTTAGCTTGTAATTCTTGATTTTTTTTTACTTCTAATAAAATCATTAGTTAGGATCTGTAATTTTTGATATGGGGTTGAGTTTGGGTCCTCTCTTTCCCATACTTCCATTATGGTTTGCAAATCAAGGTCGCCCAACTCCATGTCCTCACCTTCTTTTGAGTCCCTTGGATCTTCATTTTCTGGAGTCGTTTATGCATCTTCATTTGTTATGTGAACCATGGCATCATCATGTATTTTCCGCCTCTTTGTATGCTCTTATAGTTTCTCAGGGTTTCCTTGATCTTGCTTCTATTTCCCCTTAGGTATTTCCTTAGGTTTTTATGAGGCCTCTTTCAATTCCTAGGATAGAATATCATAGTGATTGTGGATTTTGATCCTTGAAGGGTTTGGATGAACATTTGGCTTTTTTTTTTCTCCTTTTGCTCGATACTTTATCAAAACCCTATGTGTCTTTCTCTTTCCTGTGATTTCAGGGGAACGGGTGGTACATTGAGGGGGAAATCCCTGAAAATATGGCCATGCTAATGGAATTTCCGATAACAGAGAGGAACGTGCTTGTAGTCTATGGTTTGATACCAATTAGACTCATGGTAGCTCAGAAAAATAGAGTCATGGATGGGCTTAGAAACATTCATATAGACACAAATGTGAGTGTAGGATGTATAAAAACCTTGCGGCTTCAGAGATCTCGATAAAGGAGCCTAGGGATTAGCCAATTCCTTCCAATATCTCCTCATCCCAAAATTCTTGAGGTAGAGAATAAAGCCTAATCCAGACTGGGGCAGTTGTGAAGTCTTATTTTTCCAGACTGTACTTTTCCATCTAAAAACTGAGGTAAAGGCTTGTAGAGTTGAAGAAGTAAGGGTTGTTTTCAATCATCCAGTCATGATCTTCCAAGTTATTAAAGATAGACATAAAAAACCCTTTAGAGCCCAGATTTAATTTTGTGTCTCCTTTGGGATTCTAGTAAGTTTTGATCCACCAGATCAGAGCTTTTTTCTGTTGAAAAAATACCCATGAAATTTTACATTATTGCATGATCTTGCATATAATGAATGTGCTCACCTATTTTTGTTGAGGTGATCTCATCCCTGGGAATATTGTCCACCTTTGGAATACAGGTACCCGTGCATCGTGGATGCATTTTTTCTAGCTCTACTTGCTCAGAAACACATGTTTCTTCAATGGTATTGCTAACCCCCCAAATCCATGTGCATCCTCTTATTTCTTTCCTCCAACATTGTTTTCCCTCGATCCTTGATTTCGGATCCTTGATTTTGGTTTGCTCCATTTCCGGTCACCAAATTATAAAAGGAGGGAACAATGCTCCCCCTTCCCGTGACTGCCATTGCGAAAGTTTTTATCAAAACCATGATCGACTAGCTTTAGAAAACCCTACTCACTTTATGTGTGCCCAAGTGTTTAAGAGTTAAATCTTAATACAGTTTCTCCTACTCTACGTGCTATATTTCTATGGCATGTGGTTTCGACCCTCCCAATTTAAAAGGGTCTATATATCGGTTCATGTTTCTCGTCTATATCCAAGCAAGTGGTGTAGGGCCATAATTAATGTAATAGCTACCAACAAAATAATGACATTCTCATTTGTTAACATATTCTTTGAAAAGTTGTGAATTTTTTTATTAAAATTTCAATTCCTTAAATTATTATTTTTTTAAATATATAAAAAACTTTGATAACATTTATGAAAGAAAAAAAAAACACAAAAGTAACTACAATTAGTCATAAAATTGTTGTTGCAAATGTTCTAGATTATCAAATACTTATGGCACGATCAAGTGATCTTGGATATCAAATGCTTATGAAAATTCCACAACAATACGATCCCTCTTAATGCATATTTGTTGGGTGGATTTGTTGCAAAGCATATATGCATGCTTGTATGTGCTAGGTTATGGTTATTTTCTAAAAGTGTTAGTTATATTAATTATATTCCATTGTGATGATCAAATCATTAACGTAGTTCTTTCCTATTATATTGAATTTATAAATAATTATTTAATTTTAATTAAAGATAAATAAATAAAAATTAATTTTATTATTTATGAATGTTTTAATCAATAAATAATAATAATTTTAATAAATAAAATAAAAATGTTCGTTGAAAGTATAGATGGTATTAGAAAGAAAGAAAGATTGTAAGTCAATGTAAAAATCTATATTACTTGTAGAAGATATGATACAAAATGGGGATCATGGTCTGCCTAAAAGGAAACCAGACCAGGGGATCCTTGCTACTAGTTTTGATAATCACTTTGGAGGTATTTGGTCTACCAAAAAATGGAAACCAGACCAGATCTTCCTTATCCAATCTAAAATGCACAGTCACAAAGAGCTAACTAAAAATATTCAATACTAACCAACGTCTACTACAAA
>SNQJ01S0014632.1:164932-182247 GCA_010110895.2 Picea sitchensis
TGGAAGGTGCTCTCCGCTTCTCTTGTATCATATTCAATCCTAGTTAAACGCCTCGAACTTTTTGGGATCTCCTTCCCCATGGGGCTTCTCTTCCTATGCATGTGCTTCAGGCGTGCCATTGTTCTTTGTCTCCCAAGGAACCTGCTCTGGCAGTTCTTCCTATTCCTCACTTTGTTATTATCCTTACCTACTCTGTTCTTGAGACTGTAATGACCCTTACTCTTTAACACCTTATGTTTGCAATCTTTTTTGTTTCCCTTCTTCTTATAGCGTTTCCTCATCTGCGGGCATGTACCTCCTACCATTTTTTTCTCAAGGTGGTGAGCTCGCCCTTCATTATTTTCTGGTAAGGATAGGCTACCCGTGATGTTACAACCTCTTCCCTTGCCCTTTCCTCTACCCTTACTCTTTTGGGATCTAGTCATTATTGTCCCCATACTTATCCTAAGGGTCGGTGATTCATCCCTCGTTATCACCATCTCCTCGGTCCTTAATTCTTCCTGAGCATCTGGCCTGCTTCCTGGCCATTCTATCTTTCTTTCACCTCGAACCTTGTTGATGTATCGTACTAGCTTCCATCCACCCACTTGTTTCCTATCGTGTTCCTGCATGATAACTGGTTGATCCGTCGGATCTTTTAATGACTATGGTTGAGTTTTAATTTTGCATGCATTAATTCTCCAATTGAGAAGCTTAATGAAAGAATGAGGAAAGAAGAGGAATTATGACATCCATATACACATTTGCATATCTGAAATGAAATAATAGACAGAAAACCATAACATGAGGATTGATAACGGAGTTCGGCACAACTTTGCCTACGTCTCTGGGCCTTTGTCTCTGTGGGGGAGGCTTCTTTATTTCTGTTCAAAAGCTCAAAAGTACATTCCAGCAATACCAATTGGCTACAAGACTGATCTAGTCATGTTCTTCTAGATCTCTAGAACCCTGCAAAGAAAACGGCACGCAAAACAGACGTCCGGAGCTCCAAGAAATGGCCCGCAAGCATCTGCTCCTCAATAGCTTCCCTGCATAAAAATGGCTTTGGCTTGGCTTCCCTTCAGCATAACTCTGCTTTTTCTATCCTCCATGGCCTCAAACAGGCCTGGTTTTATATAGATCTGAAGTTGGTTATCCATCCCCAACTTCCTCCCAAAATTTGGGCTCCAAAAATGCCCAATATCTCCCAAAAATGACCAAAATCCACTAATATCAGGCATAAAATCATTGAAAAATCAATAACTATATAACAAAACCCATTTTTGTGTAAATTTAGGGCGCAGCCCCTTTCAGCACACGCTCTGGGTCATATGGGATGGCCCATGTGACTGAGCGTTGTCCCTATAGTGCGTTGGCCCCTCTGTATTCGGCTCCTGGTTCGGTGGTGGTTCATGGGACCGGATCTCGGGTTAACAATTAACTCTCGTTTTGGTGTATGGCCCGGGTCATATGCGACCGCCCGGGAACCGAGGGCCAGGCCCTATCCATTACTCCCGCATTTGGTTGCCCCGCGCTCCCGATTATATGGAATGGTCATGTGTTAGCGTCGAGGGCTGGGGCTAAGCCTCGGCCCTTTTCCCCGCCGAATAAACATTGGATCAAATTCAAATAGTTTTTATGCCACATAGTTAACAAGAACCAACATGGCCAGGGTGGTTAGCTCAGTCCTGCCAGTCCGTTGCTCGGAGAATAGGTCGGGGGTTCGACCCCGGTGAACCCATATACATTTTACATAAACCATCAACCAACCATAGGGTGCCACGTGGCAACCCATGACTGGGCCACGTGGCACCTCAACAACCAATTACAAAGTGCCAAATGTCAAATGTTGGATGCCCCACGTGTCTGCCATGCGTCAAATGTCGTACACCACATCACCTGCCCAGTCAGCTGCTGACGTCATCCCATGCCACGTGTCACCCTTACAGTGGTAACATGCGTCACCCATAGATTGGTCCAGCTGTCTGCCCGTACGCCACATCAGCCTGCCACGTGTTTCCTCCAGGGGTTTCCACGTCATCTGTACGGTCGTACGGCCTATACAGTCAGCATGTCGCGTGGGACTGTACGGACTGTACAGTCATCCCCTTTTTTTGCATGTTTGGGTTTTCGCATACGGAGCCCGTTTGACGAAGTAAATATATGGTTGGAATCAGGAAGATGAACCAGACTCAATGGCGCTAGTTTCGTCGGATTCCGAGCACTTTCATTTTTGAGCATTTTTAAGCCCTGTCAGGCTTCTGGATCCGATTCTGGATCACTGGTGGCCAAGTGTTGTGACAATCATATTCTCCCAAGGTCCCATGTCCATTCGAGAAGCTTCGCATCATCCTCCTCGATGTGACCCTCATCTCTGAAGCTTCTACCATGATATCTTATTGCCAAGTGGATGTAGTTCATTCCAAGTTTCCCCCTGGGTATTCTGGTCTAGGCTTCGTCTAGTTCTTGGCTATCCCTGTTAACCCACTCGTTGGCTAGCCTATCCACTAGTACATTCGTCATTCTACAAATCCAACGAAACTCCACCATGTTCAGGGTTCTCAGATGCTCCTTGATTTTTTGCAGGGACTGCGCTAGGCACCAATATTGTTTCACCTTTCCCAACTTGGTTCCATACTGAAGTTCCTTCGTCGTGTTGATTACCAGAGTTAAGTCTCCTTCCACGATGGTATTTTTCATACCTTCTCTTCGCAGAATATCTAGGCCGAGTTCTAGAGCTCCAAACTCCACTGTGTTATTTTTTGAATTGCCTATGCTCCCCGCATACAGGTGAACGATAGTTCCTCCACTATCCCTTATTACTCCACCTACTCCTACCACTCCCGGATTGTCTTTTGTCGCCCTGTCAAAATTCAGTTTGAGGAACCCTGTTGGAGGAGGGGCCCGGGTACTGACTCCTTTCTGGATCTGTGGATCATGGGCCATAGGTATGCTATAGCTCCAGTCTTTCAGATAGAACAGTTCCAAAATTCATGATTCTTGATCTGTGATTTGATTTTTAGTATTTTTAAGGTTAAGGCTTTGCATTGTTTCTCTTATTTGAGATACAATTGTATTCTTTATCCGCTCTGTTGGTTGGATTTCATTCTCGAAAATTCGCATGTTTTGTTTCTTCCAAATCGCCCATATAACCATTCCCGATGTCAGACCCCAAAAAAGGTTCACCACCTCATTTTCATTGTACCTTTGTTTCTAGTCTTTGATTGTCACTCTAATATCCCCCCTGACCCGATTCGATTGGCGGTAAATACAAGCCACCCAATCCCAGATCTCGGTTGTATAGATGCATTCGTCGAGGAGATGATCCATCGACTCTTCCTTGACCTCACAAAGGTGGCACCATGAGGGACCTATGAAACCCCTTTTTGTTAGGTTCTCCCAGGTCAGTACCCTCTTGTGTAGTACTAGCCATTTGAACATTTTGATTTTTGGCCATTGGGGGCTCTTCCATATCCTCTCCCAGTGTGGCTCTGGGTTTTCTTGGTCTTGGCTTGCTATCTAATACTGGGCCTCTTTTAGGTTGAATTCACCCCTATTTTTCCTGCACCACCTCAACTGGTCCTCTTCTTCCGAGACCCCAATTTTCCTTTTCCCCAATTCCTCCTCAGCCTCTTTAGTCATTGTTTCGATCTCAGCTCTATTTTGTGGGTTAAGTTTGTCCTAAATCCTCCACCTGGCATTCCCATCCCTTTGCTTCCAATACTAATGAACTTTCATTTTTCCTTTCCTAATCATCGCCTGTTTGAGCTCCTCCCTGTCCTGATTTTCCATTTTGGGTTCCTGTTGCCACGCGTCCTCCCAGAACCTCGTTGTTATCCCATTCCTGACTTCCCAAAAGATGTGACTCTGTATCATGTTTTTATTTCTCCAAGATGGATTCCAGATGGCTGACCCCTCCTTTGTGCCCATGAACCTAATCCACTCCTGGTTGTTGACTTATGGGGCATATTTATCTTTCCACAGATTTTCCCATGGCGTCGAGCTTTCCTTTACCCATCTCCACCACAATTTTTCCCCATAAGCCTCGTTGGTTACCTGTGGGTCTTGTAATCTGAGGCCCCCCTTTTTATTCGGTCTGCACACCTTGTCCCATGCCACCAAGGCCCATTTCTTTTTATCCTCTGCTCCTCTCCATAGGAAATCCCTTTGGATGGATCTGATTTTTTTGTGGGATGCCTTTGGGGACTGGAAACACCGACATCATAAACATCTGGATTTCTTGTAGGACTGCTTTAGTGAGGATTAGTTGTCCGGCAAGGTTTAGAGATTTGTACATCCAATTCTTTACCCTCTCCTGCAATTTGTTGATAACTCCTTCCCACGTTGCGTTCCTACACGCCCTATCTGTCAGGGGTACTCCCAAATATTTTGTTGGGAGTGTTTTACGTTCAAACCCCAGAATTTTGGTCGGGTTCCTTTGGATTGCAGGATTTGTATTGAAAAAATATATCATCCATTTGGAGTGATTAATTTCATCCCCTGAGGCCTCTCTAAAATCCTCTAAGATTTTTTTATAAGCCTTAGCTTCCTTTACCATGGGGGTTCCATGGAGCAGGGTGTCATCCACGAACTGTTGGTGTGTTGAGGTCAGGAAATCTTTGAATGGTTTGAGGCCTTTTATTTCTCCTACGGTCGTTTCATTTTTTATACTTCTGCTCAGCCCTTCCATCATTAGAATGAACAAGAAGGGGGATAACAGATCCTCTTATCTTATGCCTCTCGTTGGATAGAAGGTATTGGTTGGGGATGCATTAACTAACATCGAGAAGCTTGTTGTAGAAACTAGGTTGATGATCCATTTAATCCAATGTTGGTCTAAACCAAAAGCTTCCATCGTCTTCAACATGTAGTACAAACTTATTTTGTCATAAGCCTTCGCCAAGTCCAGTTGGATTAGCATCCCCCCTTTCCTTTGACTTTTCAGTGTGTGTATTATTTCATGGGCTTGTATGATATTATCCAGAATTTGTATCCCTTCCACAAAGCCCACCTATTCTTGTGATATCAAGGTTGGAAGGAGTGGTTTCAATCTATTAGCTATGACTTTGGAAATTATCTTATACACCAAATTGCACAGAGTTATCGGCCTGTAGTGATCTAGAGTTCTAGCTTAGTTTTCTTTTGGGATCAGAGTGATCATCGTGGAATTTAGTACCTTCGGGATGGAGGTTGAGCATCTCGAATCCTCCACTAGCCCATAAATCTCATACTTAACCACATCCCAACATGATTTGAAAATTTCCACAGTGAAGCCATCTGGGCATGGGGCCTTTCCATTAGGCATCTCCTATACCACTTGGTCTACTTCTTCCTTTGATATGGGTTTGCACAGGATGGAATTATGCTCCTCTGTGACCATCTTGGGAATGTGTCTAATTATCCTCTGGATGGCAGCGGTCCTATCCCAGTTGGGTTCTTTGGCTATCCCCTAGAAGTGTTTGACTAGTGTGTTTTAATTGTCTTGGTGGGACTCTCTTTCTATTCCATCTTGATCCTGAATATTCAAAATTTTATTATGAGATCTTCTCACTATACTTTTTCTATGGAAGAACTTAGTATTCCTTTCCCCTTCCTTAAGCCACCTAATTATGGATTTTTGTTGTCGTGGGGTCTCTTCCTACTTACATATATCTTCCCAATCCTGGATTAATTGGTTTTCTACTTTTTTTCCTTTCCTCTATGTAGCCCTCTTGGATGCATTTCTCCTGTGGCTCTCCCATTCTGTCCTTGATCATTTTTTTCTCCTGGTCAATGTTCCCAAAAACTTATTTGTTCCACTCCTTAAGTCTTTGTTTTATGTACTTGAGTTTCTTGTGTAGTCTGAACATCCTTGTCCCTTGATCCGGGCATTCCTCCTTCCACCATGTTTTGATGTTCTCCTTGAAAGTAGGGTGGTCGATCTAGAATTTCTCAAATTGAAAGGGCATGTTCTTTGGTGTTGTCTGAAAATTTGCCTCCAATTGTACTGGCTAGTGATCCGATCCCTCCCAGGGAAGGATACTGCAATCCAACACTAAACCCTACATAATGATGGATTCTGAGACTAGGAATCTGTCTAGCCTCGTGGCCACCTGGTGGTGTGCTAGTCATTTGTTATTTCAGGTAAACTGGCCATTGCTTGTCCTAATGTCCAGTAGCTCCATTGTATCTATCAAGGCTGAGAATTCATCTGTATCTTTGTCCAATCTTTGGTTACCCCCTTTTTTCTCAACCAAAGTAGTGATAATGTTGAAATCCCCATCTAGAATCCAGTGAATGTTGTTGGTCCGCTCCTTTATATTTTCTAGGTCTAGGAGCATTCTTCTTTTTTCCTCCAATGCCTAAGGTCCATACACAATTGTACAAAGGACCTCCTCTGTGTTCCCTATCACTTTCATTTTAATAGATAATGTGTGCCTCGTGGCTTCCGTAGAGAGTAGATTCACCAATTGTGGGTTCCACAGGGCGAGTATTCCTCCTGTCATGTTTTGACTCTATACAGTCGATAACTTGTATTTACTCCGRTATTTCTTACTGATTATTTCCATTCTGTCCATATTGCATTTTGTCTCTTGTGTGAAACAAATATCAGKTTRATATTTCCTCAGTGTCTTTTTAAGGATTCATTGTTTTCTTGGGTTGTTCGGGCCTCTTATATTCCAAGTAATAACCTTCATTTAAACATGTGGGGGGGGRGTTAGGAAATATATTCTTGATCTTACCTGAATTTATTAGCAAATCGCCTAGTTCTTGTAGGGATACGTTGTTTGRTTTCCTCCCTTTCTTYCGCCTTACCTTCTTGGGTGAGTGTTGTGGGTGTCCATCTCTGATTTTAGTACCCAGGTGTCCTATTTCTCCATGCATGTTCTTGGTCCCTTTGTTTTTTTCCTCCTCCCTAAGAAGGAAAATATATTGAATGTGATCCAGTTGCTCCGTTGGTATATTGTCAACCCCCTGCCTTTTCCATTGTTCCAATATGTTCGAGAGGTCTATCCTTTCCATTTCCACGATGTCTTTGAGGTCTGGGTCCTCTGTTCCTACCTCACTTGGTGTCATTTTTTAGTCTTTGTCTACCTCTTACATTGGGGTATTAGCATCATCGCCTCCTCCTTCCATTATGCTCTCGTTGCATCCCTGATAGCCTTTGGTGTTTTGGTTTTCTATGGTCTCATGGGTTTCCTGTTCATTTATCTCCCTTGATTTTGTCCTTTTCTTTTCCTCTTATTCCCCATGTTTAGGGTTTCCCCTTCCTTATGATCTATTCCTTGCATCTGGGTTACTCCCTGTGGGGGGCTTTCCTTGTCTCTTATTTCCCCTGCCTTTGTAGTTCAACCTCACAAATCCATCTCATCCTGTTGTTGTTTAGAGTTTTCATGTTCTGATTTTTTATTTAGAGGGCATTCTTTTAGTAGGTGCCCATGTTCATGACACCTTCTGCATCGAAATGGGATCTGCTCATAGTCTATACTTTGGATCCATTCCTCATCCATGAACTCCAAACTTATGGCCTTCAGGAGAGCCCCTGAGACATCCATCTCTATATAGATCCTCGCATAGGACGTATACCTCCCTTTTAATGTTGCTCCCGACGTCTTGACATATTTTCCCAGCTTGGTCCCTATCGCGTCGAAGGTGGACGACAACCAGTAATATAATGGTAGGGAATAAAGCCTAAGCCAGACCAGGACGTTTTTAAAAGTCTCCTTCTCTGGGGAGAATTTTTCCTTCCACGGTCGCATGTACAGCCCCATTGAGGCATGGAAATACAATCCCCCCTCAAAGATTTGGTCCATGTCCTCTAAGTTCATGAACACTGTTGTGAAGAAACCTTTTGATCCCACATGGAAGTTGACTTCTCCACTCGGATTCCATTGGTATTTTATCCAACTACGCAGAGTAATTTTTGTGGGCCACAGGCCCATAAACTTGCAAATTAAGGCATCTGTCTTCATCTGATCCTGGAAGAGTTGGATTTGGGGATATTCTAGGATAACTTTTGGGATTAACGTTGTTTTTGGCTTACATGGATTATGCCCACCTACCCCACTAGAGTTAGTCGTTTCTGGCGCACTATTCTAGGCTTCCCTGGCCTCCTCCCCCACGCATTCATTTTTTCAATGATTAAACTCTTTATTATTCTTGATCCCTAATCCTGAGGTACATGTAAGGGGTTCCTTAAATCCCATGCCATGTGGGCCTTTCCCTCTATCCATCATTACCTGCTTGTAGGAGGGTGTTTCGCTCCCTCCCCCTCTAGTCACCATGTCTATCGTTGCTTAAATTGTAATCGTCGAAACTTAGCCTTAAAACCCTCATCAGAATATGTCAGAGCTGAGACAACCACTCTCTTATTTTGGTTCATTTTATTATCGGTATTAGAAATAAATTACTAATATATTTAAACTTATTTTATTGGCATCGACTATTTATTAATTAAAATGTTTTATTCTCATCTCACGGTCCAGGAGGTTGCCTGCGCATGCATCTGGTGTGTCCCCTTACCTTTTTCCCTCACACCATGGCCTCAGGATGGGGCCCTAAGGCTCCCCCCCACCTCTCCCTCCTAAGATAGATGCTTTCAGGAGACTGGTCACAACCAGCAGCAAACGAATTGTCTCAAAGATGCAGCAAAAATTCGTTAAAAAACTAGATAGTATCCCCTCAAACGCCCTCCCAGCAGAAGAAACATACAGATTTGTATTAAACCTTGTTGAACGGGGACTCATTGGCCAATTCATGGGCCTATGTCCTTCTCCCAAAGTTGTAGATGCATGGGTTCAGAGGAACTGGATTCCTCTAGTAAAAGAACGTATCAGAAGCCATCTCGTCAGTAAGGGATTCTACGCATTCGTCTTTGACATCTCAAAATATAGAAACCTCATCTTCAAGAATGGACCATACTTTATGGGCCCTCAAGGTCTATACCTAAAAAAATGGTCTCCATACTTCAATCTGATGCAATATGTGCCCTCAGCCATTCTGGTCTAGGTGTGCCTCCCTCATCTTCCCTTGCACTGTTGGAATCTGAAGTCTCTGGAATCCATTGGGAACACTCTCGAAAAATACATCGACAAAGCATACAAAAGGGATCATTATTCATCTTCCAAAATATGTGTCGAATTATATCTGGAGGTGGGGCTCCCGGAATCCATTCAACTAAAGGTCACAGACTGGTCTCACATCCAAGAACTAAATTATGAAAAACTCCCATTCAAATGCAGGTATTATCATGGCTACGGACACTTCGACAGACATTCAAAAATAATATAGAAGAGGAGGTGGAGAAATCGAAAGGCGAACAATGGACACAAGTCCATAAAACAACCCCGCCAAATCATAATAACAGATCCAAAGGGAAAGGGGCACCAAAAAGACTTGGCACCCCTATTCCAGGGAAATCTCCTGGGGAAGGAAGCTCAGCCCCTCCAATCCCAGAGGCTCCTAAAAAAACTTTTGAAATCCTTAGCAACCCTTCAGAAATATATGATTCAATGATTGAAGAACTTGAGCAGCAGACCCTTCCTCCCACAATGGGAAAAAACAATGGTGATGAAACCCAATTTGGTTCCCCAATCGGAACCTCCTCCTCCCCTTCCTATGCAGAAATAATAAAAAAGAAACCCCCAAAAAACTCTGTATCTTCGGAGGATGAGTCTTTAGAGAGACCCTCAAAAAGAGTAGGGAGAAAATCTCACAAAGAAGCAAGAGAATAAGAAGCAAAGAGGCAAAAAATGCAAGGAAGCCAATCCACCATCGAGATGTCCATTGGAAGGAATGCCATAACAAGGCCCCCCCAAGGGAGGGCCTACCCACTCCAACCCCAGTAAATAATGTGTATAGTCTCTTGGAACTGCAGAGACTTGGGGAATCCATTGAAGGTTGAAGCAGTCAAATACCTACTGAAAATCGACCCTCCTGAGATCCTCCTGCTCCAAGAGACCAAAATTGAATGGGACACCCTTCTTGAAATCAGCAATCAGAAATGGAAGAAAAATGTTGGGAAATCCATCAGTGCAAGAGGCTCCTCAGGTGGCCTCGCAACCTTGTGGGCGAATCACAAATTTCATTTAAAAATTTCTTTTGATACCCAACACTAGATTTTCACTAAACTCTGACATACTTCAAGTAAGTTTTCTCTTTCACTCTTTAATATTTATGTACATGTCCTATGCTCTAAAAATAAATATTGTTGGCAATCATTATCATATTTTTTAGAGATCTACTCTCCTTCAAACATAATTCTAGCCAGATATCTAAATTTAGTATTTGATCCAAAAGAAAAGAGAGGAGGCAATAGTGGCAGGTACCGAATGATCCCTTTCATCGAGGAGCTAATCCATCAGTGGGACCTCCTTGATTTCAAGCCTTTGAAAGGACTTTACACCTGGAAAAGTAAAATATTAGGGGTTGATCACGTGTCTTCACACTTAGATAGATTCTTAATCCAGAGCTCATTCCTACAAGAAAGAAGGATAATATTTTCCAAGATTCTCCCAAAACTTACTTATGATCACAAACTTATCCTCTTGAATTTGGAAGAATAAGAAAATATGGGCCCAATTCCTTTCCGGTTTAGCCCCCTTTGGATAGATAAGGAGGGATTTCTGGAAACCGTTCAATCTGCTTGGTCCTCTCCTGTCTTAGGGTCTCCAAGATTTGCATGGGAGCATAAATTAAAGGCAACAAAACATGCTCTGAAAACTTGGGTAAAAAAAACCCATCACCACCCCCCTTAGCCTCAGACAAGAGGCAATTCATCAGCTATCATATTTGCAAGTAGAAATGGAGTCCAAGGCCATCTTCAACTCGGATTTAGAGAAATAATAAGTTGCTCAAAACAAAACTTTATGTGAATTTCGACAAGAAGAAGAATATTGGAGGCTCAAGTCTTGAAGCTTGTGGCTAAAAGATGGAGACCGGAACATTTCCTACTTTCAAAGGCAGTGTAGATCCCACCTCTCCCATAACAACATTTCTGAAATTGTGTGCTCAGATGGAACGATACACAAGGGTTTTGAATAGCTCAAAGTGGCAGCAGAAAAACACTTCCAAATCCTATACAAGGAAGAAGGCTTCAACTACGAAGAGGCTATCTCAGACTACCTCTCACACATTCCCTCTCTAGTAAGGTGGGATGACAACTTAGATCTCTTGAAGTCGTTTACTGAAAAAGAAATCTGCAATGTCATCTAGTCCATGGAGCCTGACAAAGCCCCGGGGCTAGATGGTTTCTCAATCCATTTTTACAAAGCTTGCTGGGATATAATCAAGATCGATCTGCTAAAGATTATCATAGCTTTCCATAAAAGAGCCAAGGTAGGGGGTAGCACCAAATCCACTTTCCTAGCTTTAATTCTCAAAGAAGTTAACTCGAGCTCCTTCGAAATATTTAGGCCCATGTCACTTTGCAACACTTCCTACAAAATTATGTCCAAACTTCTGGCAAATAGAATAAATCATTTGCTAGAAAAACTCATTTCCCCCATGCAAGGTGGTTTCCTCAAAGGAAGACATATTCTCGAAAATGTAATACAGGTTCAAGAATCCATGTACTCCAGTCGCTAATGGAAAGAGTGAGGGATTTTGATAAAGCTCGACATGGAAAATGCTTTCAACAGGGTAAACCTCTCCTTCCTTTATAAAGTCCTCCTCTCTTTTGGTTTTTTCTTAGAATCTGTTAATTTAATCAAAGCTTGTACTGAAAATCCCTTGATATCCCCCCTAGTGAATGGCAGAGCAACAAACTACTTTCAAGCCTCGAGGGGATTAAGGCAAGGCTTCCCTCTTTCCCCCTTCCTGTACATCTTGATGGCAGACACATTAAGTAGGAAGTTGACTGCTGAAAAAAAGATCGGTTCAGTCCCAGGCATTAAAATGACGAAGGGCCTTGATCCAATCAATAATTCCCTCTTTGCAGACGATTCCCTCATGTTGGGGGGAGCTTCCATAAATATTGCAAAAAACTTTAGCGAAATTCTTCAAATCTTCTGTAGTATCTCCATAGCACTCATCAATAAAAGGAAAAGTCCAGTGTATGGCTAGAATGCAGATCATCAAACAATTCAGATAATTTCCCTATACCTGGGGTTCTCGGGCTATGCTTCATGGGAAAAAATAAAGTATCTTGGACTCCCCTTAAATCTGGGCTCCAACAAGTCTTCGATGTGGACAGAAATTATAAGCAAATTCAAAGAAAAAATAACATCCTGGGGTGGAAAATGGCTCTCAAACGCTGGAAAAATCACCCTCTTAAAATCGATCTTATCGTCTTTACCAATCTACCAGGGCTCCTTCCTTCTTGCTCCAAAGGTGATCATGTCTCAGATTACAAAGATGATCAGAGACTTCCTCTGGCGAGGAGGTAAAGGCAATCAAAAGAAATATCATTTGGTCAATTGGGATACTGTCAAACTTCCTTATTTTGATGGTGGCTTGCAGGTAAGAGACCCCGAGCTTGTAAATCTAGCTCTGGGGGGGGGAATATTATGGAACCTGTATGCAAATAGAAGGCACCCTGCAAGCAATCTTTTAAGGAAAAAATACCTTGATGGCGCCCCTCTAAGAAATCTCCAAGCAAAAATCACTCCCAAAGGCACTATGATTTCGAACCTTTGTCGTCATGGCTTAGACTCCTTTCAAAAACACCTCTATCAAATCCCAGGGAATGGGAAAAATACAATGTGTTGGCAAGACAACATTATGGGCAATGCGCCCCTCAATGCCTCAAAAGATCTCAAAGGAATTCACGAGCGGATCACCCAACACGGATTCATCAAACTCGCARACATATTTGCGTGGGACGCTTCAGGAAACTGGCAAACATGGGACCTCTCAAGATTTCCAGAACACTTGCAAATGCAGGAATCACTCTTCCTAGCAGCGCTAACGAATTTAGCTCCATTCCATCTCCTCTTGCCAGATAAATGGGGTTGGGGAAAATCTGGCTTCTATTCTGTAGCTCAAGGTTACGTTTCACTTCAACCCCCCAAGCTCCGATTGAGTCAGCAATCCTCTGGAAATAGGTCTGGGATTCCCCTAGGCCTTCTGAAAGTAAAATTCTTCTATTGGGATTTAATACACATGAAACTTTTGACAGGTGAAAATCTAACAAAAAGAGGTATCATAGGCCCCCCATAGATGCCCTATGTGTTGTAATGCTCCGGAAACAATGGATCATCTTTTTGTGGATTGTCCTTTTGCTCAAGAAGTATGGAATATCTCTCTCCAAGGCCTCAATGTCACAGCTCTGAATCAGATCTCAGTGGTAAATTTATTTTCCTCTTGGAAGGAACGCTACCCTCAAGAGATACAAAGAATTCCAAATCGAAAAAGAATTTGGCAGGTCATCCCCAAATACATTTGTTGGAAACTATGGCTCGCCAGAAGCGATCAGATCTTTAACAACATGTTGCCTTCCCCCCCTTCGGTATTTTTGAAAGAAAAATCTCTACTTCTAGAAATAGTGGCAAACTACTCCTTCAAGAATGAAAAAAATCTCCTTCCTGCAGAAAAGAAATGGATTGGCACTTTCACCTTCCGAGAAAGAAAACAAATCTCTGCTCGCCCCTATCTCACTCCAGGTTGGCGCCTGCGAGACAAGGATGTAGTCTTTCCATATTGGTGGAGGAGGCAAGGCATAGCCTCAGTGTTTTTTGATGGAGCCTCCAAAGGAAATCCAGGGAACACAAGATCAGGTGGAGTGCTTTACTCCTTGGATGGATCTCAAAAAGAAAGCTTCAGTTGGGGTCTAGGACAGAGAACAAATAACCAGGCTTAAATCCTTGGGCTACTCAAATATTGTCAAATAGCACGGGAAAATGGTATAAAAGAAATACAAGTTTTTGGAGACTCTGAAATCTTGATTAAGATCTTAAATACGAATGACCATCTCAGCAATCCAACGATCAACAAGACTCTATTAAGGCTTCGACAAGTACTGCAAGATTTCTCCTCCTCTCGCTTTTTCCACATCCTGTGTGGATCGAACAAGGAAGCATATGCAAAGGTGAATATGTGTTGCCTCTTACCCCTAGGTGTGGTTAAGAAAAATGATTAAGACCCCCTGTGGATTCCCATCCCGCGGTTTGAGTTTTATCTCTCCTCATATCATTGTAAGAATGAGAAATGGTGTACACATGCTAAGCGGGAAACTATTCCCATGTAATGATGGTTGATTAGGCCTCGACCCAACCGGTCTCAATTTTCAATAAAAATACATGTTTTAGTTTTTTTTTTAAAAGGTTTTATTCTCATTGGAATTTGCTTCATCATAGATATTTAATTTCTGAGAGATCTATCGTTCAATTTGTAATTTTGATGATCTAAGGTGATTCAGATACTCCAAAAACCTCTTAGATTGCAGTTAGAAATTGATGAGATTGCAATTTTAATTTAGTGGAATTGTAATTTCAGATTTATAGTAAAAATATGCCAAAAGAATCTCCTAAAAAGAGAAAAAAAATGCAGGGAATTTGATCATTTTAGCTAATGTTTAGCCCGTGCCAATTTCATTAAGGGAAAGATAAAATAAAAATAAAAAATTTCACAAATAAATCACACTAAAATTTCCCCAACACAATTATCTAACATTTGATTTTAATGGATCTCAATGGAAACTTGAAGCATATGGGTAGGGAAGGGGAGATTATATTTGGCTTTTTACAATTACTTGGGGCCAACAATGAACAACAAAGAAGAGGTTGAATTTTTTTTATAGATGGATCTTTATGTAAATTAGTAAGAACATAAACTTCTTTGAGACAAAAAAAAAAAATTAAGAAAAAAACTTTAATAAAAGGTTGAATAAAAGATAAATTAAACTCAAAATCTATCACAAACATCTTCCTTTTCCAAAAAAAAAAAGTCAAGAGAACAAAGAGATAGTTCAACTTCTTCAATTAAAATCACCAACTGCAATAGAAAAAAGTAAGTTTACACAACCTTTTCTAAATCTATTTTAGATATCACAAACATCTTCTTTTTCCAAATTTCAAAAAAAAATTGAGAGAACAAAGAGATAGTTCAACTTCTTCGATTAAAATCACCAACTCCAATAGAAGAAAGTAAGTTTACACAACCTCTTCTAAATTTGTTGTAGATAAATCATTTGAACAATGTAGAGTACAATATATTTAACCTCATGAAAAAGGTATAGTAGGTGAAAATTGTATGCCCCTCTTTATTAGTCCCTGTCGTAGGCATAAAGGGACTATAGCGATCGATAATTCATTGACTTCGTATTAGTTTGTCCTTTGACCACAAATATTTCTATAATATCTATTGTTGGAACAAGCAAACTAAAAACATTGGTTTTTATATAATAAAAAGTACCATATATGTCATGATCTGATTGGATAACAAATTGGAGGTCTTATTGTCGGCTTCGCTATTCCCAATGTTATATATGTTGGCATATCCAAAGTATTTGATCGTATACGGTCTTTTTGAATCATGTATTTTCTTATGCATTGCTCGAAGGTGGATTAATGCTAGCATTAGTTCGAATGTTTGTCTTAGCATTTTCTGGTAGCATTGTCTTAGATCATATACGGTGTTTTTTTTATTTGTACTAATCATATTGAAATGTTTAGATATCCAAGCTTTATAGTGATCGATAATTCCAAAGTTTATAACCTTGTATTGTGATTTATTAGTCCATTTTTTATTTGTGCTACTATTATTAGTCCATGCCAAATGTATTTGTATTGAAATGTATTGACACTTTTTTTTAGGTGCTTGAATAGGCCTGACAGCTTAAATGTTTACATGACGTGAGGTCCTCCATTAGGCCTGACAACTTAAATGCTTGCATACCGCGAGGCCCTTAGACGGCCTGACAGCCTTAAATGTTTATCTAAATATGCTTCTCGGAATACATTTTTCCTCGAAATTTTCCATACAATGTTGTAGTGATTTTGGACAATATTGTTGTCCACCGCCAGTTGAATAGGCATTGTATGCAATTAGCAAGTGTTAATGATAAACCAGTATTTGAGGAAATCTCCCATTAATACGCATAAAACCAAAATTTCTAGATGGTTATATTATCCCTTCCGACTGTTAATTTCAAACATTATGGAATGTCATTTGCGCATCGTTAGGTTGGTCCATTCACTAAATATTCAATCCTCGATTCCAAAAATGAGTCTGACCGACCGTTTCCCTATTCCATACTTAGCCACTTTCTCGGAATTCCGCAAATATACAAATCGGTCGTTGAATTGCCCCATCATGCTCTCTTCTGTTTTACACGTTTTGCAGTAAAAAATTACAATACACAAAATTTGACCATGGGACACTCGCCTCTCCTGAGTATCCCCCGTAACCCTATTTTGAATCCCATCCGACCGCTTTTCAGACCTTGCCATTCATTCCTTTCTCTCCCCCATCTCCCTGACCTTGACACTTGTCTATAATAAAAAAAAATGTTTTTATATATATAGTACATTTTGCACTGAAAACTTCTGAGACATACAATTTGACCGTCAAGTCCTCACGTCTCCTGTGGAACTATTGTCACCCCATTTTGAAGCGCGCCCGTCTGTTTTCCATACTTCACCATTTCTTTGAATTTCTTCTTTGGATCATCGGGTTGGAGGGTCCAATAAATATCCAATTCCTAATCGCAATCTTTGATTCTGAAAACGAGTCTGATCAACCATTTATCCTCTTCATACTTAGCCACTTTCCCGAAATTCCGCAAATATAAAAATCGGCCACTGAACTGCCCCATCATGCTCTCTTTCATTTTACACATTTTGCAATCAAAAAATTATGATACATAAAATTTGACCGCAGAACACTCGCCTCTCCTGAGTATCCCCCGTAACCCTATTTTGAATCTCGTCCGACCACTTTCCAGACCTTCCCATTCATTACTTTCTCTTCCCCGTTTCCGTGACCTTCGCACTTGTCTATAATAAAAAAAAATGTTTTAATATATATATATATATATATATATATATATATCCATATAGATTTCCATTGATGGGCGAAAGGCTCGAGGATATATCCTATTAATACGCATTAAACCAAGATTTGTGGGGGGTTATATTGTCCCTTCTAAGTGTTGATTTCAAAATAATGAAATGTCATTCACACGTCGTCGGCTTGGCACGTTCACAAAACCTCCAATCCATAATTTCTCTTCGTCGTACCCGCCACCTTCGCACTTCTAAATATGCAATAAGTAATCTTTACTGCTAACAGTTCATCATGCACCACCCATACAGATTGTCATTAATCAGAGAAAGGCTCTAGGAGATTTCCCATTCATAATCATTTAACCAATATTTTGCAGAGAGTTACATTATCGGCTCCAACTGTTCATTTCAACC